>PVKH010029689.1:0-12617 GCA_004027955.1 Chaetophractus vellerosus | reverse complement strand
CTGTCTCCTGGTTATGCTTCAGGCATGGGTGATGGGTGACTTTATTTGTTCTCCTTGTTAGTGTGTATGGTTTGTGGAAGACTATGAAAGGGATTTGGATACAGGCAGCTGGCAATATTCTTTGGAAAACCAGAAGCCCAAACATCTCCCTTTTAAATATGAACAGACAACCAAGAACTTACTAGATATTTGGTATGAAAAAAAAAAAAAAAAAAAAAGAAAAAGGATTAAATACTGGTTCCATTAAAAAAAGATTGTTATATTTAAAATATTTAGAGAATAAAAGAGAGCTCTTAAAAATTAAAAATATGATAGCAAGACACTAAATAGAGGAAATGGAAAATAAAGATTGTCCCCAAAGTAAAACAAAAAGACAAATAGAACTAGAAAAGAAAACTATAGGGGAACCAGCTGTGGCTCAATTGGTAGGGCTCTGGTTTACCACATGGGAGGCCCTGGGTTCGGTTCCTGGGAAGAAGGCAAGAAGGCCTTCTGAAGAAGGCAAGCCGCTGCAAGCAGGCAAACCGCCAGGTGGTGAGCTGACTCAGCAGGATGCCGCAGCAGGGGGAGACAAGCAGACACAGAAAAACACAAAGCAAATGAACACAGCAAGCACAAGCAGCAAGGGGGGATATATAAATAAATAAAAATAAATCTTAAAAAAAAAACAAACCAAAAAACTATACAATCAAATCCACAGGTCCACTGTCTGATCAACAGGAGTGCCAGAAAGAGAGAAGAGAGAAAATGGAGGGGACAAAATAATCAAATAATTTAAGAAAATTTCCCAAAATGGTGGGCATGAATTTACAGTCCAAATGTTTAAATGTGGTAGTTGAAAACAGGTGACACCAAGATATGTGGTCAAATTACAGAGCACTGGGAACAGAGTGTTCTATACACTTCTACAAAGAAAAGGCAGATTTCATATAAAGAATTAGGAATAATCATGGTTTCACATTTTAGCAGCCACAATGGAATCTAGAACCAGTGAGGCAACGCCTTCAAAATTCTGAAGGAAAATGATTTCCAAACTAGAATTCTACTAGCCTGGTTATTGAGTGTGTGGGTAAAATAAAGACTTTGGTCTCAGAAAATTTACCACCCACACCTCCTTCACAGCAATTACTGGAGGATATGCTCCACCAAAATGATGGATTAAATCAAGAAAGGGGAAGACACCAAAGACAGGAAACAGGAGATCCAAAACAAGAGAATGGTAAAGGGAATCTTCAGAATAATGGTGAAAGGAGAGAGAGGTCCAAGGAAGGCAGGTACGTGCCAGGCAGACAAGGCAACCAGTCCCGATGGGAGGTTAGAAGCCACAGGGAACAAATGAACAATGACGACATTAACTTGAGGGGGAAAAGTAAGTTGTTGAAGAAAATAAAAGTAGTCATAGTTTGCTATATGTCTCATCTTTGAATAACAAATAGTTGTTAACAGAAACACAGGATTAATCTGATCCAAATTACAATGCACTCATATAAGGAAGAGCAGGGGATGGGAAAGTGTGCTTTATATGCAAGGTGGAAGAGGGTTGGAGAACCTCATATGGAGAAGTTAGTAGATAATGCCTAATACTGAAATGTCAAGATGGTGTAATGCAATTATGTTACTTAGAACTAATGGCGTGAACACCCAAAGAATCATGTAGAAGAACTGAAATTTATTTTCTCAGGGGAAGAGCATACAGGGCTACTAGTTTTCTTAACAACCCTTACAGAAAAACTTGAGTTAGCTTATATGTGCCTATATAACTTTGAGTTAAAAAAAAAATCAAACTAATACAGAGAAGAAAACCCATATTCAAGTCCTGGCTCTCTACCACTTACTAGCTAGCTATGTGACCTTAAGCAAGACACTTCTCTTACCCTGTTTCAATTATAAATGAAGATACAGTTTGCTCTAATTTATATGTCTGAGATAAAACACATAAAGAGATTTTGTAGAACACCATAGGAATATAATAAATTCGGCATTTCTAATCTCAATGAGGGAAAGACCTTTTTCAATAACTACTTATGGCACTATTTCTAGTTCATGAGGCCATTCCCTTTATCAATCTCAATACTCCAATGGTGTATCCATGAGCATCATCATATTTCAGAGGAAGTTTATTTGTTGGTGATCATGAAAAGAATCTGCATAATTAAAACCCAAAAAGAGAATCTGAGGGATGTATTCATATCCTTAGAAGTCCAAAAAATTATCCTTGAAGCAATGGGGACTGGTTGCTTACTTTTGCATGTTTATAAACTAATTGAAAAAAAAATCCAATATACAATTATATTATTAGATATATAGTATAAATATCTATATATCATTGCAGTCCATACCTAAAATATAGCTCTTTTCTTGGACCATGTTCACCTTGGGAAATAATCTGAGAAACTGCTTTACAACTAAACACCTATCATGATAAGGAAAGCAATGAACACACTCCTGATTCCAAATGATTAACATTTACAATTGATAAAATTATCAGTTTTTCAAAGCTCATTATTCTAATTTTTTTCTTCTACAGGAGAAAGGGGAAGGGAATATTTGTTGAAGGCCTACTATGTTCAATGCATTGTTAGTTACTTTACGTACTATATTTCATTTAGGTCTCATACAACTAAAATTTTGGAGATATGCTTATTTTCAGATGAAAAAGACTCAGAGGTCACACAATTAAGTGATTAAGCCAGAACTAAACAGAGATTTGTCATTTGTTGGTGTCCTTTTTTTTACTACGCAACTTATTTTGATCAGTTTTATTCTCTAACTCATCCTGCCTCTTCCTGTAATCCTCCCAACTATATTTCAGTACCATTCTCCAAATCCTAAGATAGGCCTGAAAATAACAAGTTCACCACACTGGACACTGAAAATAAGGGATAAACATTTATATTGCTCTGTCATAATAAGAGCCCTTATGTTTTATAGTCTATGACCACACAGATTAAACTTTCTTGCACACGCACAACAGAACAGCCATGACAGTTAGAGATAAATGCTTAATGCCCCTTCCTTTTCACAGCAGAGGGATGATACAGATATACTCAATACCTGAGTGTTAAAAGTAATTTTTAAAATCCTATTTGTTGAGCATCCAGACACAGAGCTCATAGGTCCCACTGACAGTCCAATTACCTCCAGGATGTTTCTAAAATTGTTGGACCCCTATGTTTACTGTTCTCTCTCTTGTTATTATTTACAAAAAGTAATACCAAATGTTCTGTACTAAGCCAGAGATGTGTGATAGAAAAGCACATTAACTGATAGAAGGGCCTGTTAAGAAAGCCAATGATAAAATAAAGGATTTAAAAATAAAAAAAGACAGCTGGAAATAACCACCATATTTTTTCAAGAACATTTATACTTCTTTTTAATTAGATTAGCTTTACAAGCAACTTGAGAGCTCTTTCATAATGAAACACTGCTTTTCAAATTACATGACTTTTTATAGGCTATCTGTATATGAATCCTGAAATTCTTTGCCTGCTATTGATAAAGGTCTGTGTTTTACAGCTGGTTAATGTGTTGAATAAAAACAGCATTATGAAGCTTTATGTTTAACCAGGATTAAACACATATAGGTCACAAATAGTTTTAAATTTTGTTTTAAATAAGAGTCCTAATTGATGACAAGTTAACGGTCCCTCTAATAGTAAATGAATAGATTTTAAATGGTTATTAAAGAAATGGCTATTTTAATTTCTTTACCCTTTCACAATGATCTCCAAGTAATTACATAAACTTAAAAAAAAAAAATACACAATTTAAGACCTGTCTGGTAAGCACAACCAACAGATAGTAGAACCTGATACTTTGCACAAATGAAGTACACATTTGAAAAACACGAGGGCTCCCAAATTAAAAGGCTGTTGCTGTACATCTTGAAAAATCAAACAAACCTTCCATCAACTTAATATCTACTAAATCTAAAAATGATAGCACTTTTGAGTTGTGGCCTAAAGCAATGCATTGTACTGCACTGCAGACCAGATAGCAAAGACAGCTTGCTCTCCTGGGCCAGGCTGGCAGAGGCACTTACTGTAGAGATGTTAAGTTTTATTATCTGGAATGAAGGAGAGGAAGTGGAACAAAACTGAATATGGGCAAGGAAAAATAATGCACTGTAATTTCCTCCTGCAAGTTCTCCTAAATGAGATCACAATACTGAATATTTAATCCCACACTAGGTCCACACTGTCAGTTTCACTAAACAGATTTTTTCATGTTTTCCATGAACAATAGCAATCTTTTAATGAAAATTACTAAGGTTTCATAGGAAAGTTCTCTAATTGAATATAAACTATACAAATGCTGAAACTGTCATAAGTTGAAATATACAGAAATATTTCTGTACACACTCATTGTTTTGGCAAAGATGATCAAGGATACAGATAGAAAACTTAAGTGGACAAGGTCTTATACCCATAATTCGTGTAAAATAAGGACACCCTTAGGGCTTTGTTAAAAAGCCTAGGAAATTGAAGTCTAAGATATCCATCCCAATTCATTCTTTACATTACAGAAGTCTGGTGGGTCTTGTGTGATTTTGTAATATTCCCTCTTTTTCTAAAAGGTAAACAAGAAAACCTTTAAAACATAATAAAAGCATCTAGTTTTACTTTTTGTTTAATTTTTGATTTCTTTTAAAACTAAACATATATCTTTCAGTACTGATAAAAAAAGCCAGCATCACGTTTAGGGAATGCCTCAACAGTAAGTCACTAAACATTAAGCCTGTAATGACACATTTCAGTTTTAATGCTTGATACTATTCAACAGAAACAAGGTTCTGATCTATAGACAGGTCACAATAGTAGGAAAAAAACATAATGGCAAATTTGGAAGTACAATCATCTTGAAGAGAAGCAAAAGGAAAAGTTTTAGGAAGGGAGACATTAACTTCTAAATCTATAGGATACTCCTGAAAGCCTAAAAAAGCCCTTTATTTTAGGAACTTCGTGCTAAGAATAACTTCAAGTTCATTGAGTGCCTGTCACTTTGATTAAAAGAAAAAATTTAACCCAAATGATAAACCCTTCTTACTGTGTATTTTTTTTCCTTGTAAAACATGAACTAAAGGTTATTCATTTATAGTAAATAGTGACTTTTTTACTGTTATGTTTCATTAATAACAATGTCCTAAAAATAACAGCAGCAATCTTTAAAAAGAGTTCAAATTAGTGTAAGATATGACAACAAAACAATCAGATATTTCAGTTGGTAATTAAAGTGCTCCTTTTCTTACTTTAAGTAAAAAGAAATTAATCATCAGTCACTGGCAATAATCATTCTAAGAGGTCTTTTAGGGCAAAATTTAATAGTATGAAGAGGCTTACAAAAATAGATTGATGCTATTTTGGGGAATAATACTGTAATTTTTCTCAATTTATTTTTGATAAATTGTACCTAATCATACAAAAATTACCCCCAAATTCAAGCTTGACTATATAAAAAGGGAGAAATAAAATGAACTCAGCTGACAGATCTGGCAAAATATAAGAATGAAAAATTCTACATAGGGCACTTATTTCATGTCCAGATGTAAATACCATTTTCAGCTGATAGCTTACATCCTTCCCATAAGCAATCACAGATCTGAAGTCAATCATGCAGTACAAAGTCACAGCAGTCAAGATCTTCTGTTTGACGCAACACAAAAAAAGTTGTTTGTTTCCTTATTAAAATGCCACCTGGTTGTCTATTTTTCTTTATCCCATTTATTCATATTCACAAGTTAACAAACAGCATCAACAATTATTGTAGGTGAAGTGGGGTATTGCTGGATAAAAGGCTCTATAAAACGTCTTTACTGATTGAATCAGAAGGTTTATTGAGTTCAGTCCTCACACCTTTTTCTCCTGCAGGGGATAAAAAAAAAATAATAAAAAATAAAATAAAAAGATTCATTAAGTACCAGACAGCCTCTGCTACTGCTTCCCCATTTAATTCCTCTAACATTATAAGCAATATTTCATTTTTGCAAACATCATCGGAGAATTATCACTCATGTACTTCCAAATGCTACCTTCACCATTCCATTATAATGAATATGTTACTTAGAATTAGTAAACTTTCAGAGGTAAAAACCATTCTCTATACAGAGATAATAATTTTGTCTCCTTTTTAATTTTAAAAGAAATTCGAATGACTATAAAATTGTAAAATGTGAATCACTGACAGCACACTACTGGGCTTCTGCCACAAATAATGGTTTTAAAAAGTACACAGAAAATGCATGTACACACAATTTTTATATTTCTATAAAAGGTTGATGTGGGATTATCAATGGCTCATGAAAATACAGCTAGTTAATCAGAACTATAAAAATGAGCAGAGTTCTGGAGTTATAAGATAGGGTTAAAGAAAAGACAGGTAAGTGGTCCATCAGATGGAAAACTAAGACCCACTGCTCTAGAAGAAACAGGTCAAAACTAAGGGGGTGGCATACTGAAGGATCTTCAGATTTAGTACAAGTGTGTTGACCTATGTACACCATATGCAATCTGCATGCCTGTCTGATTTTCTGATTTTGGCATTTCCATTAATCTATTTTGTATTAATTTTCTCATGTCCACATTCAACATGGAAGAACTGAGATACTCATTAGAGTATGTAAGTTTAAAAAGGAAAGGATATTAACTTACTAAGGAGAAAATAAGAGGAAGCCAGAGGGCAGTTACCAAGAATTAAGTTTCCTTGTGATTAAAGGATCATCAAAGCAAAACTCTGCTTGTATTTGAATAATTTCCTTAGACTTGTTTGCCTCAAACTTTCCTATTCTTTGGATAATTTTGTTGGTTAAAGATAAAAATGAAGATGACTTAAGAGAAGTCCACTTTTAAATGAAGGAGTTAAGAAATGTAACAAAACAAGGAGTAAGTATTCATGGCATTACTAAAGACTATGCTTAAGCTCATTGAAAGCACCACATGATAGCAGGGTATTTTTCTTTTTCCAATATACCCTGGCCCAAAATGATGATTACCTGTTAGATATTTTACTTTAGCTCGTGCTCTCTCATCTGCATCAAAATACCAAACAGTTATTGCGTACCTAAAAGAAAATTTAGAATAGGGTAAGAATGATCACAATGTGGGGGAAAAGTGGTATGGTGTTGCAATGGTATACTAAAAATTGTAATGCCAATATTATGCCTAAATTGGAACTATATCAAAGGATAAATGAGTACAGTAACAACTCACTTATCCAGTAATCTCAACTCTAAAGAATATAAGTAGAGAGCCAGGAGTGGTCAAAATTGATGTTGCAAAGTTGATAAGTTTTTATGACCTTTTAATAACCTAATTTAACATATTCTGCTATCTTTTTTGCAAGCCCATGACAGATCAGCCGCAGACAGTAAGAAGTTAAAGGATGGCTGTCACAGGAAAAGACCACTATCAATAGCAAAAATACTAGGGGAGAAGAGAAAAACAAAGAACTCAAGGTACAGCCTGCGGCCCTTAAATGAAAGGAAGGGCATAAAGTCTGGATAGCCTCTGATATCACTATATTATAGCAAAGATTAATGTGGACTTTTCCAATACTAACCCTGAATTATCAAGAAAGAAAAATTATGCTAAGAATTTTTTTAAAGAATTTTCATCAAAATAATTAAACTGTGTTTTGAAGTTGAACATTTAGCTAAATATAATTTTTATGAAAATTTCCCTTATTTGGAATATCTCATTCCACAAATAAATGAGACAACTTTGGCTTATTAAAATTCTACAAAGCACATAGTTTATTCCTTTTGGTACCCATAACGGGGAAAATATACATACACTACAGAAGTGAAAGTATGCTACAAATCATTTCCCTAGTAGAACAGAACATAGCAGTCAGCTAAAATATCTTGCAGATTCTGGCGACTGATCATGGGGAAAAAAGCAACATCGATCTAATGAAGAACCAGTAAATGCTACAGAATTAAATCATGTAGCATATTTTGAAGTACAGAGTCAAATGTAGAGTAGTGTCACAGAGTTTTGGAGTTTGGACAACTGGGGAAATTAAGACCCACAAGTCATTCAGCTGCTGAGTGGCAAGGCTAAGATCAAAGTCTAGATCTCCCCATTTCTAGACTCTGCTCTTTCCAGAATTCTACCACTTTTCTTGCCATGTAGCCTATTCTACTTTTGAGGGTGGCCTTGGTAATGGAAAAGGGGTACAAATGTATAGTTTTAAATCTCTTTTACTTAGTAGTCAGAGTTCTAATATTTTTATCAACTCCCCTAAGCCCTTATCAGAAAACAAATTACTATATGTCATTCTATTTTTCTATCCTTATATCCCATTGATCTATTTCAAGAATCCTTTTCTTCACATTGGTCTCTGCACCATAACTTAAACAATGTTGCCTTTTTTTCCTCAGGGCTTTGCTAAACTATAGTACTCCTTGCTTCTTAGGTTCAGCTTAATATGGAGCTTCACTGTGATACTTTCCCCATCTACTCCAAATGAACACCACTTTCTCCTCTGAACTCCTATAGTGCTTATCCTCCACAGTCATTTGGCATTTATTTACTACGCCCAGATGTTCACTATTTCTTCAACCAAACCACACTCCAAGATTCCATAAAAAGGAATGTCTATGAGGTGTCTAGGGCAGAAAAAGTTTTAAAGAAGCAGTAGAGAAGTTTCAAGGGACACTGGGAAGCTGAAAGGAGACATGGGAGATCAGGGGGGGCATCTCATGTTACATGATGGGATCCTCCTGGTCTCCATTCTTGACTTCTCATGATCTCTGGCACATACTGCTCAGCACGCTACTTACAATGTAAATCAGGGTTCAGAGCAACATGGCTCAGAAGGAAGAAGGAAGAAGAAAAGTAGTGCTGACAACAAAGTCTTTATTTAGCACCTCAAAGGGTGGCCCATCCCTCCAGCATCACTGCTAAAAAGTCAACTCTTCTCCCAGCATACCTAAAGGTATGCATCTCCTCACGGTATCTCATCTCACTGCATTTCCTAAGCCAGATACAGCACTGAATGCCAGTGATTCACTACCATAATGTTCAAAGTCCTTTGTATAATAATTTTTAAAAGGTAAAACTGTACAGTTTATCTACAAATACTTATTTTCATAAAGTCTGGAACACTGATTGTTTTAATAGTCTTAACTTGTAATACTATACCATGCATGAAAAGAGTATAATGAAACAGATGCTTATTATTATTAATGTGAAAGGATTGTTTTTCTAACATTAATTCCCATACACAGTAACGTTTCTGCTACTTTTCTTCTATTTTTTTCTTCACTTCTATTCTGATTACCTCTTCCTTTTCTACTCTGTATCCATTTTTTTCCACATCTCTCACCCCTTTTAAAAAGTATCTGAAGTACAGAAAGATACTCATTAGAAAACTTTCAAATTTATCCTATCCCCTTCTATTCTACCAAGTTCTTTAATATTTTTTTCTTAAAAGGAATACTACCTTGTAGCATATGCTGGTTGTACTTCATGAGGGTTGCGACGGTCAGACCAGAAAAACAGCAGTCTATCAAATTTGGGTTCAATGTCAGCAAACTGGGCTTTGCCTTCCGGAAAAATTCGAAGTATACCTCCACTTACCTAAGAGAAGAGTGAAAAATGTAACTATGAGTAACAAAAAAAATGGTACAAAATCAAATGTAGGGGGAAAAAAGACAATTTCAATGAATCAAAATTGTAAATCGGATTATTCATAAATACATCTTGACCAATAAGGCAAGAAGGTGGATTGAGATGTTAAGTACATGCACCAATGAAAGGAAAAAGTTTTAGGGATTTTTGTAAATACTTGATCAAACAGATGAATATTGTCTGAATTCAAAAGTCCTAAAATGATGTTTTAAAGTTTGGAAAATCAGCAAACATTTCTTATTTAAAGAATTCAGTGTATCCGTGGAAACTGTCATCACTTATCTTTATCATCACCACCATCATCATCAATTATGCTTATTAGAAACTGTAGCTTTCCTTTTCCCGGCTTGGCCTGACACACTGCTACCTACCTGTTTATAAAACTTGATTCCACCCATAAATCATTTATCCATCATCAATATATCATTCTCTATTTGGGATTAAGATGGGTTCACTTATTCATTCCAATATTGACTGAGCAACTGTGGAAGGCCCTAGGTTTAGGGCAGGGAATAATGCAGACACAGCCCGTTCTCATGGCATTTATAATCTGGTGAAGATTAAAGGTAGGCAAAACCCACCCAATGAAGCAGCAATTTACCCTTGAATAACTAAACTCCCAAGCAGGTAGACCCTTAAAATTGAAAGGAACTTGAATACCTAATAAAGGTATCATGGTGGTTGATCCTTTATAGAATCTATAGTTAGAGAAACTGTTTATCAAGTTCATCCGCAAGTATAATTAAATTCAAGCTACTTGGTACCCCTGCCAGCCTTCATCAAGTTCCAGTGTTGTTCAGAGTGATCTCCAAGGAAATCATGTAAACATGCAAAGAACCTCTAGATTATAACTGAGAACATGCCATCATCTTTTAAAAAATTTTTTCTGCCCCATTTCCTTTGACTGCAACCATTGGGAATATCACAGGTGATCTACTGAAAATGAAAGAGAAACAGATAGTTGAAGTTTCCAATCTTCCTCTGGAACACCTTCCCTGACCTCTGAATTAGGTGGCCCTCCTATGTGCTCCCATAGCAATCTATCAGAAACTTGGCACAATCAATTATAATTGTCAATCTACTGATTTGTACCCTCTCACAGATTCAAAGCTCCAAGAGAGCTAGCTATTCTATTCTCCTCTATCCCCAACATCCTAAACAAGGACTGGCATACCTGCAACGGACGTTTTCAGTGCTACCTATAAAAATTCTATAGACTTTTTCCTGCCTATGTACTAATGTAATAAACCATATGTTAATGACCGTGGGTAGGTCATATCAAAATTAAAAGATCAACCTAGAAAGAGCCTAACAAAATCTACAAGTTAGGAGTTGATCAAACATATTTCTAGCTTTCACAAAACCAGAGGGAAAAAAAATCAATTTTTAAGTTTTAACCAAAGCCACACCAATCTGTTTTGTGCCTTGGGCTCAAGGTGAATTACCAAGTTTATCTAGTTCAAATTTTGAAAGCTGAAACAAAAGAACAATGTTTATCTGTTGATATAATGTCTCAAAATCTACTTAGCTGTAAATCTTACCTCCTTTTTGAACTTGGATTAGGATAGTGGAAATTCTTTATATCAGCATTGTATTGAGAGATTTACTGGAGAACCGTGAGCATATCCTATATTTAGAACAACTTTTAGTATAGGACTAGGTTGTTGCACATTGAAGACTTGGATGGTTTCCATTTGTGTATGTAATAAAGGATGGAGAGCGTTTTAAAGGTAATTTGAATTAAAAAAAAAAAATCACCCTGGTTACACAGGTGTATTCATGTTGTGAAAATTCACCAAATTGCACACTGTGATCACTCTCCTATTTGAACATTCTAATTCAAAAAAGTGTATTAAAAAAGACTTTTTAAAAATCAACCAAAAAAGTCAGTCTATACAACCTCCAATATAATAGATGACATATTTTTAAAAATCATTTAAATTTAAGTTCAACTCTGGTGACTATTAAGGAAATATATATACATATATTTTAAAAGGTTAAACATACTATACATTCTGATTGTTTTTACATGTTATGTCAGTATTGATAAACTTCTAGTTTTTTTATACTAGTCAGAAAAAGAAGGAATCCTGCTTCCATCCAATATTCAATCCTGCAACCCAATGCCAGATAACATCTCAACAATGCAAAGAATAAAATGTAGAAGTAGCAAAATAAAAAAAAAAGAAGTAGCAATATCCATGAAAATTATTTATAAATAATTTCCCCAAAAGCTATTATAAAATAATCATATTTTTAAAATACTATAGTTAAATTTTGGATAAAGGTGTTAATATTTGAAAATAAGGGAAAGCACTTTTTGGGATTTATTAGTATTTATTTTGCTTTACAAAGATCCCAGTGAGACAAATCTCAGGTAACAAATCCAAGAGAAATTTTTAACTGTTCCACATGTTAAAGGCAGTCTCTCCTACAAGGAGTATGAATCTTAATACCTGTGAGAAAAATACCTGTGATAAATACCCCAAATACCTGTTAGAGGAAAAAATAAATGCTCAATTAAGTTGCATACCTTGGCATCCCAGTCTTTATTAAGATAATATATACATGTCACACATCTTCCATCTCCATTTGGATTATCAACATGACGCACATAACCTGTTCCATTGCCTGGATAACAAGCAACCATGGCCTGTAATAATAATGATAAAAGTCCATGTGTGAATAAACAGCTTATAAAACAGATCTCTGAGTCTTGTCTACTCTGATTTATACTTAAATTATTCTCTATAATAAAATTAATATTTGTAGATAGGAAGTGGTAAAGATATTCTACACTGATATTTAGGAAGAGGTGAACAATCCAGGGCCTGGTAAATTCTGCTTCACAAAGACAGGAAAGCCAACATCGAAGGATCAAAAAGCAACCTTGCTATGATAGTTTGGCTGTTGCAAGCCAGTTTCTACTTCAAATCCTAAAGGTCAAAAGGATCTGTGAGGCCCATATTCATTATCTTAATTCATACT
>PVKH010029688.1:0-12619 GCA_004027955.1 Chaetophractus vellerosus | reverse complement strand
GTGGGGTAATCAATCAAAACAGCAAACAACTGGGATTCCTCCCCCAACATTAGCAAAGGGGCAGAATGATTAATGGTTTAAAAAGCAAGTGCTAAATCTAAACCACCCCTGTTCTTGCCTTTTCTCCCTCTGCCTGGATCAGCACGCAAGTAAACCTGGAGATTCGTAATCTGCAATGGGGAATTGTAGTCTGTAAATCAGCCCTCTTTATCTCTTTTTTAAAGATTTTTTTTATTAAAAAAATATTTTTAGGACACTTAGATTATACAAATGTTGCATAAAAATGTAGGGGATTCCCATATGTCCCGCTCCTCATACCTCCCACATTTTCCCACATTAACAACATCCTTCATTATTGGGGTACATTCATTGGGATTGGTGAACACATTTTGGAGCATTTTCACAAAGCATGGATTAAAGTTTGTATTGTAGTTTACACTCTGTCCCACACAATTCTGTAGATTATGACAAGATTTATAATGGCCTGTTTCTGTCATTGCAATGTCACTCAGGACAATTCCCAAGTCCCAAAAATGTATTACTCCTGTTTTTCCCTCTCCCTGCCCTCAGAACATCCAGTGGCCACTGCCTCCATATCAATGATACGATTTCTTCCATTGCTAAAATCACAGTAAGTCTAAAGTAGAACACCAGTAAGTCTTCGTTAGTCCATAGTTCATTCCCCAATCCTGAGGATTCTGGGATGGTGATGTCCACTCTACCTCTAACTGAGAGAGTGCTGTGATCCCATAGGGACGATGGATGGGTCTTTCTTGCTTGCAGTTGTAGACTCTCTCGGTTCCTCGGTGTGGTAGTTGTCCATCATCACCTCCATGTTAGTTGTCCTGGGTGAGTCCAATGAACTGGAGAGTAGGTGCTGCAACTCTGATGAGATTCAGGGCCCAGCTAGCACCTGGACAGCCCAAATATTTAAGTCTCTTGGACATACACCTACCAACTCGAGTACTAATTATGGGTTCAAATAGAAGGACAGAAGAGCCATGTGTAGGGAAACCATAACTGAGTCCAACTCTGTCACACTGAGGAGCATAAATTCCAAAATAGGGCCCACTGGTAAGGCACCAAACTCCTGAGCTATCTGCCCTGACTATAGTGTCAGGAGTCCCGCTATTTAGGATAGCATCTACTTTGGCAGTCAGTGAGATCCTGCTGAGACGTGCATAAGCATAACCTCTGGAATGACTTCCCGACTCACTTTGAAGTCACTAAGCCATATAAACTCGTTTGTCTTTACCTTTTCCCCTTTTTGGTCAAAGTCTTTTTCCAGGTGCATTGCTAATTGGTGGCTGGTAGTAATCCCTTGGTGCCAGGGAGGCTCAGCCCCGGGAGTCATGTATTGGGGGAAGGTAATGTGTTTATATGCTGAGTTTGGCTTGGAGAGAGGCCACATTTGAGCAATAAGGAGATTCCCAGGAGGCAACTCTTAGGCACCCTACAACACCAGGCTAAATTTCCATTTCAAGAGTAAAAGTTCATAAGCACAGTCATCAATATCAAGGGCCTGTCAATGGATCATCCTCATTCACTAGTCATTGCCTCTGTACTTGGGGGATTCTTGCTGATCTATTAGAGAATGTGGCAGAGCTCCCCAGGATGGGAATTTGACGTTCCTTCAGTTGTCTGTGAATCTCCACCCACCATTACAATGTCCGATGAATATTTGAACATATTCATGTGCCTTATATGTATGTCCAGGTGAGCTTCCTCCTGTGTATCCCCCATCACTGACACACTGCCCAGTGATCCTACCCTGCCACAGTTGTAACCCTTCTGTGATCCAAAACTTCTTTAAAAATAAAGCCAATAAAATAGCCAAATACGATTAACAAGAAAATGAATAATAATAATTTTAAAAATAAGAAATAAAATACAAAAAAATAAAAAATTAAAAAATTAAAATTTGGGATAATAAAAATAATGAAGAAATACTAAAAAAAAGTTTTTTTGACATTTTCCTTTTCATCACTATAGGATCTGTTGTCCTATAGGTACAGTGACATTGTCTTCCATTTATTCCCCCAGTGCCCTACTTTTTTTTTTTCTTTTCATTTTGTTCTCAAAGAAGTTTTAGGTTAGAGAAAAGTCATGTACTGAATATAGGGGACTCCCATATACTCAACATCATCCCCCTTTTCCCACTTCCCCTATTAATAGCATTGCATATGTGGATGGAACTGATGAACAAATATTGAAACATAGCTACCAACCATGGTAAATTGTTTACATTATGGTTTGCATTTTGGACCATATACTTTTTAAAACTTTGATGCAATTCAACATGGGCTGTATCCATCATAGCAAGCTCATGTAGAACACTTCCATCTCCCCCAAAATGCCCCTGTTCCGTCTATTCTATTCCTCCCTCTCCCTCCCCTCGGGACCCATGTCAACCAGCAGGCTTTACTCCTTGAAGGAAAAAATTCATAGTTACTTGCAACAACATGGAGGTCCTGAAACACTGGTCTGCCTTCCCATTAGGCACCGCCCACACTCTTGAGAGACTCCTGCCCCTCTATTTGAGAATATATCGGGCCTTCCTAGGATGAGAGTCCACCCCCTTGTTGTTCATATGTGGGTCTCTACCCATTGATATAACACACTATGGCAAAACGAACACTCCAACACTCCCTACAAGCCTGTCCCAGGTGCGCCTGTCCCGAATGCCCCCCACATCCACCACCCCATACCAGCAACCCTCACTTGCCATATTGCTGAAAAAGCATTCCAAACATTGTAGTTTCATCCATGTACCCCACAATCCCCTGTGTTCATCTGCTCTCTCCCCCAACCCTTCCCCCAGTTCCATAGACAGTCCAATCCCCCCTTGTTGGGTGGGGACTCACAGAGAAAAGACATGGCAAAGGACAGAGTTGGGAGTTTTGAGCTGGAGCCTGGGAAGTGATCACACAGGAGAAGAATACAGAGGAATAGAGATGGCTCCTTAGACATGCCAGAAGCCCCAGGGAGACAGAGCCATTCTCCTGATAGTCTACAGCTGGCCTTGTGGAGAGAGCACAGTAGTTGAGCCCAGAGAGAAACTGAGCCCCAGGAAGAGAGGAACCCAGGAAGCCTGAACTTTTGCCAGACGTCGGCAGTCATCTTGCCCCAACCCACGGCAATAGATTTTGGTGAGGGAAGTAAACTTATGCTTTATGGCCTGGTAACTACAAGCTTCTACCTCAAATAAATACCCTTTATAAAAGTCAACTGATTTCTGGTATTTTGCATCAGCACTCCTTTGGCTAACTAATACACCCCTTATGATAGATTTTGCCCATATGGGCATTGGCTCACAAACTTATTCTCCCTTTATTTCCTGTAAACCTATCTTCCAGACTCTAGCTCTGTGAGTCTGCTCAATTTGCTTAATTCATATCAGTGAGGTCATGTAATATTTGTCCTTCAGTACCTGGCTTGCTTCACTCAACATAATGTCCTCAAGATTCATCCATGTTATCCCATGAATTAATACTGTATACCTTCTTACAGCTGAGTAATATTCCATTGTCTGTATATACCACAATTGATTTATCCATTCATCTGTTGAAGGGCATTTGGGTTGATTCCAACTTTTGGCAATAGCAAATAATGCCACTATGAACAGTGGTGTGCATATATCTGTTTGTATCCTTGCTTTCAGTTCTTCTGGGTATATACCTAGCAGTGGAATTATTGGATCTATGGCATTTCTATAGATAGTTTTCTGAGGAACCACCAAACTGTCCTCCACAATGGTTGCACCATCCTACATTCCCACTAGCAGTGGATGAGGGTTCCCATTCCTCCACATACTCTCCAACACTTATAGTCCTCAGTTTTATTTTTAATAGCTTCCAGTCTAATGGGTGTAAGGTGGTATCTCATTGTAGTTTTGATTTGCATTTCCTAATAGCTAGTGATGTTGAGCATCTTTCCATGTGCTTTTTAGCCATTTGTATTTCTTCTTTGGAGAAGTGTCTACTCAAATCACTTGCCCATTTTTTAAATGGGTTGTTTGTCTTTTTATTTTTGAGGTGCAGGATTTCTTTATATATGCTGGATATTAGGCCCTTATCAGATATATGGTTACCAAATATTTTCTCCCATTGAGTAGGCTGCCTTTTCCCTTTATTGACAAACTCCTTTGAGGTGCAAAAGGTTTTAATTTTGAGGAGGTCCCATTTATCTATTTTTTCTTTCATTGCTCATGCTTTGGCTGTAAAGTTCATGAAACTGTTTCCTGATACAAGATCCTGTAGATGCTTCCCTACATTATCTTCCAAGGTCTTCATGGTCTTGGCTCTTATATTTGTATCTTTGATCCATCTTGAGTTAATTTTTGTATAAGGTGGGAGATGGTGTTCCTCTCTCTTTCTTTTGGATATGGATATCCAGTTCTCCAAGCACCATTTGTTGAAGAGACCATTCTCTCCTAGTTGAATGGGCTTGGTGGCCTTGTCAAATATCAGTTGACTGTATATGAAAGGATCTATATCAGAACTCTCAGTTCGATTCCATTGGTCAGTATGTCTATCCTTGTGCCAATACCATGCAGTTTTGACCACTGTAGCTTTGTAGTATGTTTTAAAGTCAGGTAGGATGATTCCTCAGATATTATTTTTCTTTTTCAATATGTTTGGGGCTATTCTGGGCCTCTTGCTCTTCCAAATAAATTTTTCTAATTCAGTAAAAAATGCTGTTGGGATTTTTATTGGGATTGCATTAAATCTGTAGATCAGTTTGGGTAAGATAGACATCTTAATGATGTTTAGTCTTTCTATCCATGAACAGGGAATATTCTTCCATTCATTTAAGTCTTCTTTGATTTTTTTTAACAGTGTTGTGTAGTTCTCTGCATATAAGTCGTTTACATCTTTAGTTAAATTCATTCCTAGTTATTTGATTCTTTTAATTGCTATTGTAAATGGGATTTTTTTCTTGATTTCCTCCTCAGATTGCTCATTATTGGTGTTCAGAAATGCTACTGATTTTTGCACATTGATTTTATAACCTGCAACTTTACTGAACTCATTTATAAGCTTCAGGATCTTTTTTGTAGATTTCTCAGGGCTTTCTATGTATAAGATAATGTCGTCTGCAAATAGTGAAATTTTTACTTCTTCCTTTCCAATTTGGATGCCTTTTTCTTGCCTAAGTGCTCAAGCAAGTACTTCTAACACTATGTTAAATAGAAGCGGTGAAAGTGGGCATCCTTGTCTTATTCCTGATCTTAGGATTTCACCACTGAATATCATTTTAGCTGTGGGTTTTTCATATATACCCTTTGTCATATTGAGGAAGATTCCTTCTATTCCTATCTTTTTTAGTGTTTTTATCAGGAAAGTTTGCTGTATTTTGTCAAATTCTTTTTCTGCATACATAGAGATGATCCTGTGGTTTTCTTTCAATCTGTTTATGTGGTGTATTACATTGATTGATTTTCTTATGTTGAACCATCTTTGCATACCAGAGATGAAACCCATTTGGTCATGGTGTATAATTCATTTGAGGTGTTGTTGAATATGGTTAGCATGTATTTTATTGAAATTTTAGAATCTAGGTTCATTGATTGGTCTATAGTTTTTCTTTCTTGTGGTGTCTTTGTTTGGCTTTGGTATTAGGGTGATGTTGGCATCATAGAAAGAGTTAGGCAATGGTTCCCCTAATTCTATTTTTTGGAAGAGTTTAAGCAGGATTGGTGTTAGTTCTTTCCAGAATGTTTGACATAATTCACCTGTGAAGTTGTCTGGTCCTGGGCTTTTCTTGGTTGTGAGGCTTTTGATGACTAATTCTATCTCTTTAATTGTGATTGGTCTATTGAGTTCATCAGTTTCATCTTTTGACAGTGTAGGCTGCTGTGGGTTTCTAGGAATTTGTCCATTTCCTCTATCCATTTTGTTGTCATATAAGTTTTCAAAGTATCCTCTTATGATACACTTTATTTCTGTGAGTTTAATGGGGATATCCCCTTTCTCATTTCTAATTTTACATATTTGCATCATCTCTCTTTTTATTTTTGTTAGTCTAGCTAAGGGTTTGTCAATTTTATTAATCTTCTTGAAGAACCAGCTTTGATTTTGTTTAGTTTTTCTAGTGCTTTCTTATTTTCAATTTCATTTAGTTCTGCTCTAATCTTTGTTATTTCTTTTTTTTCCTCTACTTCCTTTGGGGTTAGTTTGTTGTTCTTTTTCTAATTCCTCCAGGTGTGCAGTTAGATTTTTGTTTTAAACACTTTCTTCTTTTTAGATATAGGCATTTATGGCTATGAATTTCCCTCTCAGTACTGTTTTTGCTGCACTCCATAGGTTTTGATATATCGTGTTGTCATTTTCATTCATTTCAAGGTAGTTTTTGATATCTTTTGTGATTTCTTCCTTGACCCACTGTTGTTTAACTTCCATACCTTTGTACCTAATCTGGTTCTCGGCCCTTCCTGATTTCCAGCTTCATTACACTGTGGTCAGAGAAATTACTTTGTATGATTTCAATCTTTCTGAATTAATTGAGAGTTGTTCTGTTGCCTATTATGTGGTCTATCCTAGAGAATGATCCATGTGCACTTGAGAAGAACGTATATCCTGCTGTATTTGGGTTTAATGTTCTGTATATGTGTATTAGTTCTAGGTCCTCTAATATATTATTCAAAGTCTTTGTTTCTTTATTGATTATTTGTTGAGATGTTCTGTCTAATGGTGATAATGGTGTATTAAAGTCCCCCCCTATAATTGTAGAGACATCTATTTCTCCACTTAGTTTTTCCTGTGTTTGCTTCATGTATTTTGAGGCACCCTGGTTAGATGAATAAATGTTTATAATTGGTCTTTCTTCTTGGTAGATTACCCATTTCACTAATATATAGTGTCCTTCTTTGTCTCTCACAATAGTTTTGCATTTAAAGTCTATCTTGCCCAATATTAGTATAGCTACCTCCACCCTTTTTTGGTTATTGTTTCCTTGTAAAATTGTTTTCCAACCAACCATTCATTTTCAGCCCCCTTGCATCCCTGGGTTTAAGGTGGGTTCCTTGTAGACAGCATATAGATGGGTCATATTTCCTTATCCGTTCTGCTAATCTGTGTCTCTTGACTGGTGAGTTTAATCCATTAACAGTCAATGTTATTACTGTCGAGGAATTACTTACATTAGCCATATTTTCTTTAGGTTTATGTATGCTATATGTTGTTTTTATTTCTCTTTTTGTCTTTTTAGTTGTTCTTACACTATCCTCCAACTATCTTTCTCCTGTTTTTCCTTTCTACCGGCAGACCTTCCTTTAGTGTTTCTTAACATGCAAGTTTCTTATTGACATATTCTCTTAATTTCTGTTTATTTGTGAATATTTTGAGCTCCCCTCATTTTTGAATGCCAGTTTTGCTGGATAGAGAATTCCTGGCTGAGAGTTTTTTTTCTTTTAGCACCTTAAGTATATCATACCACTGCCTTCTTGCCTAAATGGTTTCAGATGAGAAATCAGCACTTAATCTTATTGAGCTTTCCTTGTATGTGATGATTCTCTTTTCTCTTTCAGTATTCTCTCTTTGTCTTGAGCATTGGACGATATGACAAGTATGCATCTTGGAGTAGGCCTGTTAGGATTTATACTGTTTGGGGTGTGCTGTGCTTCCTGGACATGTATGTCCATCTCCCTCAGTAGGGTTGGGAAGTTTTCAGCCATTATTTCCTCCAACACACCTTCTGACCCCTTTCCCTTCTCTTCTCCCTCTGGGATGCCTATAATGCATATGTTTGTGTGTTTCGTGTTGTCATTCAAATCCTTAAGTCACTGCTGAATTTTTTCTAAATTTTTATCTATCTGTTCTAGAATCTGTTTGATTTCAGATATACTGTATTCCACATTGCTGATTCTTTCCTCTGTCTGTTCAAATCTGCTGGTGTTTGCTTCCAGTGTATTTTTGATTTCTTGGATTTTGCCATTCCTCACTATCACATCTGTTATCTTTTTATGTATGTTTACAATTTCTTCAGTATATTCTTCCAGTGTCTTATTAATATCCCTAATCTCTTCCTTCACTTCCTTAGGTTGATACACGATATTCGTTTGGACAGCTCTGATTAGTTGTTCCTGTTCTGCATCTTCTCCTGGTGTTTAGTTTGTTTGTTGTACTGGGCCATGTTTTCCTGTTTCTTAGTATGGTTTGTAATTTTTTGTTGTTGTCTAGGCATCTGTTTATCTTGTTGGGCTTATTCAGTTGATTAGCTTCTCTCTATTCTCTGGTTTTATTTTGTTGTTTTTGTGTGTGTGTGGTAAGATTTCATTTTGACCCTTCATTCCTCTTATTCTATTTCTTGTTGTCTATGTTCAATTAGTTGTTTTGGCTTCTTCATCTCTCTGACCTTCACTCTTCTGGTAGTTGTGAAGCAGTGTCTTGGTTTGCTGTACCCCAAAGTGGGTCTCCAAGTCAGCCTCTGGCTTTTTCTCTGTTGTTTTAGTGATATCTAAGCCTTATCTGCCTAACCTGTCAGCCATCTTCCCACAATCCCTGCTTTATCTCCTTTCAGCCCCTTTATTCTTTACCTGGGACTCATAATCTTTTTATTTTTTCTCATTTCTCTTCTCTCCATTCCTTAATAAATTTCTGGCCTGACTAAACTGGCTTGAACTTAAAATTCATTTTTTGTAGCTTAGCCAAGAACCTAGAGAAAATCCAGCAACATAAGCATGAATATTTCTAATAGAAGGGCCTGTCTGATCCCATGCTGCAAAGGAGAAACATTTCTTTCAGTGAGAAGGTGATTTATTGCAAGTGCACAAGCAAGCAACTGGGGGACTCTTCCCCAAACCAGTTCAAAGTGAGAAGGGTGTCTAGGGTTTTTATAGGGGGAATAATGGTTGAGGAGCAAGTGACAACCACTGAGGGATGCATTCCTGCTATGTGGGTGATAACTCTGGAATTCTTTTTACAGAGTCTCCTGTGTTTTCTCATGTATGCAAAATTCTTGTTTGATGTCTGGTTCACGGCCTTTTATCTCAGGGAAGTTGCAGATTTTCTGGGCTATCAGTTGCTCCTGGGACCATTTTGTGATTTTAATGAGATGTTATCTTATTCCTGACTTTCCTGAGAGTAGAACTGGGAGTTTCTGGTTATTGTCCTTCTAGGAACTAAGCTGCTGCTTAAGAAAAGAAATTTTTAATAAGCACATTTTCCAGCTATCTGATCCAGCTGTTTGCTAGGGTACAAGCTCTGCACAAAGGTTGTTTTATACATGTACTTTTGCTCAGTGGAAGGATCTTTTCCCTCTGGGCTGTATAAAAACCCAGTGTTTAGGCAGCACAGGAATCTTTCATCTGTGATATGAAGTGGGCTGTGCAAGGTACCGTCCCTGACCTGAGCAGTTGGCCTCCCTGGGAGGCCAGCCATGATGGGCTCTTTCCCCCTGCTCTTTTGGACCTTCCTTGCATTATAACTCACAAAGCGGTCATTTGTTGAAAAACTGTGTTGTGTTTGAGCCTGTGTTCCCATGTCACACCATACAGCAACTTGTTCCACAGTTAGGTGCTAGATATTTTTCTATTCCTATATACGTAGTTTTGTCCTTTGTTCTGGGATGAAGTTATGTTACATGGAAATAGTTTGATCCTTTTGAGTCTTGCTTTTAAAAGTTTTGTTAGGTGCGTCTGGAGCAGTATTCAATCTAGACTACTTATTCCCCAAAACTAAGGCAAGACTTTCTGTGTACTCTAACAAATGCCCTGTGAATTGTGAGGTTTTCTAGTCTGGCTTGTAGGAGCAGGTACTATTCTGGGTCTTGTATGAGCATTAGGCACCACTACCACTCATTGTTTCAGGTGAGTCTTTCCTTGGCCCCATAGGTTTCTCATAAACATTCACTGGTAGACATTCAGCTGAATACTTGATGGAAATGCCCTGCCAATCTTGGAAGTTCTCTCTGTTTTGGTTCAGAGTCTGTGATTATGCAGGAAAAGTTGGACTTGAATGATAGATATACAGTCCATAGGTTAAGAGGAGACTGCAGTGCATCTAGGCAGGAGGAATTCCCAGAAAAAAATGATATAGACACCTAAAAGAACCATCTGAAGGAAACTCTTCAGGAGGTAGTAAGAAGACTCATTCAGTATAAGCTGAAGGTCCTGTGCTGTGAAAGATCACAGTCCTGGAAAGGTAGGCTAGTGCCTCTTACAAGGGCATTTGGTGCAAAGCAATAAAGGCTAGGTCCAAGTTTATCCATTTAACTTATATGTTTCAAGGATCAACCTATGCTAAAGAGTGCTAGACAGTGGGTAGACACAGGTACCTGAGTTTCTGCCCCAAGGAGAGCTCATCTTCATTGTAAGAGCTATAGATGGAGCAAAGCCCGGATCCAGGAGTTTTTACTTTATTCCTTAGGGATTAGGGATCTACTGAGTGCTTTTTTAAAGAGGCCTGGTGAAATGAAAGCCATGCTTTAGGGAGAACCTGGCAGTTGTGTGTTATATGTACAGGACTGGAAAGAACCTGGGTAAATCAAGCAAGGAGAGCATTTCAGGATGTGATGTGAAAGGCTCAGATGGAATCAATGGGAGTGGGCAAGGAAGGGCAAGTAACAAGGAGAAGTAGATAGAAGTTGCAAAGTGACTTTATATGCAATGTGAAGGCAGGAGTCAGCCCCAGGATGACTTGGAGGCTTTGAGGAGGTTTGATTGATAGGATGCTGGAACTAGGAATAGAAATAGGATGACAGAGAGGAACTTGTTTCAGAATGTAGATGACAAATTTATTTTTAGGTGTTAGAGTTTTGAGGTGGCAGTGAGATACCAAAGTAGATATGTACAGCTGTTGGATGAAAATATGGGACTAAGGAGAGGTCAGGGTTCAGGATACAGATTTGGGGGACATCTGATGAAACTATACTTCAATTCGTTCATTTAGCAAATGATTGGTGTTTACAGTTTGCCAGATGCAGAGCTCAGCATTAGCATGCAAAGACACAGAACCATAGCTCTATCCTTGAGGCTCAGGTAAATGGGTAAAGCACTAAACTCTGGTAAGGTCTATCTATGATAGTTATGACTTAGTACAATGGCAGCACAGTGGAATGATATCCAATTAGGGTGGGAGTGCTGGGAAAGCTTTCTGGAGGAGGAGTCATTTAAGCAGTGTCTTAGGACAAGTAGGAGTTAATCATGCAGAGAAGCAGGTAAAGAGTATTAGAGGCAGAGTGAACAATATGTGAAAAGGTATAGAGGGAAGAAGAGCACAGCCTATTTAGGATCTCGTTGGAGGGAAGGGTATATGTGAACGAGAGATAAAAGATAAAGCTGAGAAGTGAGACAGAAGGGTCTTGTAGGGCACTTGGTGACTTTGAGTTGCCTTGTAGGACATCCAAGTGGAATACCCAAAGGCACTGGACTCTATCCTGTGGGTATTGGGGTTGTCTGACTAATTGAAGCTTGGAGACAATGGCATCAGAATAACAATAGAAAGATTGCACCGGCACCTGTGTAGTGAGTTTATAGGAAGGGCTAAAGGCTGAAGTTAGGGAAATCAGTTACAATACTGCCTCTGTTATTAAGGAGACATACTGAGGACCCAAACTGAGAAAGTGTCAGTGGGAATGGAGAAAAAGGGATGGTCAAAATTATTAAAATGTTATAATAGACAGGATTTCATGACAGATTGCATATAAGAGAGTTGAATTTAGGGTCTATCAGCATACAGATGATGTTTGAGACATTTGGAGGGAAGAACTTTCCCAAGGCGTGTAATGACGTAAAAACAAAAAAGGGGCCTAACCCCCAAATCCAGGAGTTCCTGGAACTTCCTGGGCTTTCTGAGGAAGAAGACATGAAGAAAGAAGACCTGAAGGTGGAGGGATGAAACTAGTTGAATATTGCCACTTAAGGGAGTAGGAAGAGGACGGGAATTAGCAGAGGAAATAATAGAATGAACATGAAGACGGTGTGACGTCATAGAAGCTCAAGGAGGAGTGTCAGTAGAGAAAAGGTGGTCAGCAGTGTCCTCAGAGGAATAAGAATTGAAGGAGTAGCTCCTTCTGGCCATTTGGGGATCCCAGGTGAACTCGGACAAAGCCATTTCAGTTGGATGTTGAGCGACCACACCAAATAATTCAGAGTGGGGCTGTAAGATTTGAAGGAAGTGGATTTGGCACATTGTAGGTAAAAGCAGTTATAAGCCTAGACATCTGATTATAACAGAATTTCACATCTTTAATTTATTTCTGTTTGTGAGAAATAGGCAAACTCTGGAATAGAACCAACCATGAATTCTATAGTCGAACAGAGCTGAATGATGTTTCCTGGAGTGGAAGTCTTCCACAGCATTAGGTGTATATACCAAAAACATCCTGTGGAAAACAATAATAATGAAAATGAAAACTGAACTCTTTCAAGGGATTGGACACAGTTTAAGTCAGACTTTGCATCATCAGCATTATTTTCTGAACTATGATGGTCCATATCCTGTTTCTCTCTTTTTTATTTATTATATATCCCCCTCCCCTTCTGCTTGTTCTTGCTGTGTTGATTTTTGCGTTCTTCTGTGTCTGCCTGTCCCCCCTCCCGCTGCGGTGACCCACTGAGTCAGCTCACCGGGCGGCGGCCTTGCCTGCTCGCGGGAGCCGCCCTGCCCATGGCGGCTTT
>PVKH010029687.1:0-12672 GCA_004027955.1 Chaetophractus vellerosus | reverse complement strand
AAAGAAAGAAAGAAAAGAAAGTCAATTTTAAAAAAATTGAAGTAAAGTACATTTTTATGACTAATTCAACCTATCAAGAAATCATTCTCATGTTCTTTTATGCATTTGGATAAATTTAGCACAATTTTTCAGCCGTGCTTTCTTTACAAATTTTAAACTGTAGTACTGTTTGCTTTTTTAAAAATTCACCTAAAACTCAAACTCAGTTTAATGAATTTTACAAATCCTTGGGAAAATAGAGGAGATTTTCTTGTTTATTATAATTGAGTAGCCTGTAGTTTATGTTCAGCAAAGGCCATCTCATTTCAGTACATCAGTAATCTTTTCAAACAGCCATCTGGAAGAGAGCATTTTGGAGAGCTCGTGTGAGCCTTTGCCAAAGACCCAACTTTGCCATCTGTAGGATCAGGTCACTCTTTAATGCTCATTTGTGGATTTTTCATTTAATGCCTTTCTGCCCCTGTGTGTGTGTGTGTGTGTATGAGAGAGAGAGAGAAGCACATACCTTTTTATTTCAGGTTTTTTCCTGCTTAGAGGAAGGATATCTAGTATCTTCAAACCAGTTGTCATGAAAGTTTGCCCCCCAAATTAAGTTATTATTATAAAATTAATCATTAATCATTTATCATTATGTTATTTACCAAATAGAGAACTTAGTTGTGAAATCCTTGGGTCTGAGATGCGTAGCCTCTCAGGTGGAGTTCAAAACAGAAGCCAATTTATCTTATTGCAGTTGTATTTAATAGGAATTTCTATAGAGGTGAGATATGTATGTATATATACACACAAATATATTTCACTTTTGGCATGATCCTGTATTTATATTTATCTGTATAAAAACTATAGTACAAAGTGATCTCTTTAAAGAATGTACAAAAGGACCCTTCCCTGGCCTTTTACAGAAAGAGTTTGCTAGCCTCAATCTAAACCAAGGTGGAAAATGGGAGCCCCTCTGATTTTCCCAGTGAATCAGTTGGCCAGTGAATTTTTATGGGTGCCATCTTTGCTGCTATTATTGTGCTAAGGGATTAGAGTCCCTTGAGAATTAATCTGTTATAGTATACCCAAAGGAGTTGAATGGAAAGATAGATATGATAGTGACTTAAATGTATTGTTGTGACTGGCCAGCATGCTATATGACTTGGCACACAGCACTGGTCTGCAAGCTCCAGCCCTGTCCTAGAGTACAAAGAGCATGGGCCTGGGAGCTCTCATGCTTTCTTTGTCACTCACTACTTGTATGAACACCAGAGCAAATTCTATAATACTTGTATCATTTTATTCACTTTAAAATATGGATTGAATTGGATGACCTCTTTGAATTCTCTCTGGCCCTAAAATTCTTACTCTGTGGCAATCAAAGTAGGTCTGTGATAAACTCTGGCTATTGTAATGTTTCAACAGGGTGTTACCTACTGTGGAGAAAGTTCAGCAAGCAATCTGACCATGGCCAATGTGCCCTGGCATGAGGAAGTGGTACGTTTTGTCCAGGAGTTAGTGGCTCTCATCCCAGACTATGAAGTTGCATGTGAGCACGAACATTCCAATTGCCTCCTGATAGCACACAAAAAGGTAAGAATAACTCCAACGTGCTTTCTTCTGTCACCCTTATCTTGACTGCTCCTTTCTTGTCTTTTCTCGGTTTCCTCCTTACCCTGTTAGAGTAAATATCTGCTTGTTTCCTGCCTTTCCTAAAACAAACATTAAGAAAGCCCTGAATTCTGTCTGCTGGGCTCATCAGCTCTCTTTTCTGTGTGAAATTGCTTCTCTTTTAGCTCTCCTCTAGACATCTTGAAGTGCTTTCTGGTTTTTCATTTGTAAGAAAGGTGCATGCTAAAACAGAAACAGAAATGACAGAGAAAAGCTAAAATATTAACCCCCCCCCATATGAGTATTTCCAGCTGTCAGAAGAATATTTAGATTTAGATGACTTTTGAAGCTCCTCCATAAAGCCTGTAAGATTTTCATCCATGGAACAGCCTCTAGTGGAGTCCATATTGGTCGCTATTACCCTATCCATAATTTGTGGTCATTTGCAGAGCAGTGATCTTGCCTTTGCCATATGTCAGCCCACATGCAAATTACTCCTTAATTATTATAGTGGTATGGTTTTGAAAATGGCTGTTTGTTTTTTTAACATCTCTTTAGAACATTTTTGTCACTTAGCTGCGATGCTTTCTATGTTTAGATGAATGAGTTTCTGCTGTTGACAAGAGGCTCATTAAGTTTAGGAGAACAGAAGGAAGTAGAGTTCAATGCGTGACTCTGGTTTTGAACAAAGAAAGGACAAAACAGACTCATGTTGAAATAGATGAGCAGGCATATTTTAGCTCCAAGGTTGAGCTAGAGGGACAAGGAAGAGATGACTACATTCGCTCACAGGAGGCAATCTATAAGAGAAGGGTGGACTTGTGTCCTTTGGAAGAGGCAGCAGGAATGAGAAGGTACAGTCAACCTTCTGCTTCTGTGTTTTCAGCCTAGCCAGCTTAAATGTAACTTTGGTCCTGTCAGTCTGCAAATTAATATGGCAAAGACTGTGATGAATTCAGAAAGCTTTGAGAGAGAGAGAGAGAGGAGAGATATATCACAGGTGGGTAGCTAGAAGCTAGCAGTCAAGGGAACCCAGAAGAGAAAGTAGAAGATACCTGCCCTGGTCTGAAAAACAACCAGCCTTTTCTCTAAGAGAATGATATTAGAAACCAAGATCTGGACAAAGGTGTGCTCATTGCTGCTGGGGTGACAGAGCAAAACAATATATCTGTGTATACTAACCGATGCATATACATATGTCTATATATATTTCTGTGTGTAACCATGTGTATCTATATTAAGCTAAACATGAGTCTATACTATCGTTTCCAACTCTAATCTTTTATCACATGGATCATTCTCTAACCTCTCCTTGCTTATCTGTAAATTCTGACTCTAACCTGGCTCCCAACATCTGTCATCTATTTATTTAATTGTTCAAGTCCAGCATACCATGTATAGCCGTATCAGAATTGTTAACACATACTCCCATGGAAAACAGCTCTATTAAATAGAGTACAGTGCTGATGTGTAATTCCTTTTGCTTTTAGTCTTATAGACTCCTTTCATTTCCAAATTATTTAGCTCAGCATCTTTTGTCCCCATCTCCTTCAGTGAGGTTGTTTCATACAGTTAGATCCAGTTAGACTCTTGTGTTACATTCTGCGTTCCTACATTAAGTTTTCCTCTTGTGCTGTAAAGTTCTATGGGTTTTCATAAATGAATAATGTCATGAATATGCTATCATAGAATTCGCTGCCTTAGAAATCCTCGATGCTTCAGCTTTTCATCCACCCATCCCTGAACACCTGGCAACCACTGTTCTTTTCACTGTTTCTATAGTTTTTCCTTTTCTATAATGTCATATAATTGGAATCATAGTATGTAGCTTTATCACATTGGCATCTTTCACTTAGCAATGTGCCTTAAAGTTCCTGCATTTCTTTTCATGGTTTGATACTCAATTCTTTTTATCATGGGATACTATACCATTGTGTGGATGTACCACAGTTTGTTTTTCCATTCACCTATTGAAGGACATCTTGGTTGCTTTCAGGTTTTGATGATTCTGAACAAAGCTACTATAAACATTTGCATGCAGGTTTTTATGTGAACGTGATTTTTCAAATCAGTTGGGTAAATACATGATTGCTGGAGCATATGGTAAGACTATGTTTAGCTTAGTAAGAAACTACCAAACTGTCTTCCAAAACCTGTATGTACCATTTTGCTTTCCACCAGCAGTGAATGATTGTTCCTGTTGCTCCACATCCTTGCCAGCATTGGGCATTGTTAGTATTTTGGATTCTAGCCATTCTAATGGGGATATAGTTTTATTTCATTGTTGTTTGTTTGCTTGTTTATTTATTTATCCCCCCCCCTTGCTGCTTGTGCTTGTTGTTTCCATTTGCTGTGCGTTTTTCTGTGTCTGCTTGTCTCCCTTTGTTGAGTCATCTTGCTGCACCAGCTGACAACACGGGCCATCAGCTCACCGCATGGCACGGGCCAGCTTGCCTTCACCAGGAGGCCCCAGGAATCGAACCCGGGGCCTCCCATATGGTGAACAGGAGTCCAACCAATTGAGCCACAGCTGCTTCCCTCATTAATGTTTTAATTTGCAATTCCCTCTGATAAATAATGTTGAGCATCTTTTCATATGCTTTACACATGTATATGTCTTCTTTGGTGAGGTATTTGTTGAGATCTTTAGCCTATTTTTTAATTGGGTTATTTGTTTTCTTATTGTTGAGTTTTAAGAGAGCTTTTTGATTTTGGATTTAAGTCCTTTATCACATATTTTACAAATATTTTTTCCAGACTGTGACTTGTCTTTTCATTCTTATATCTGTGTCTTAGAGGAGAAGTTTTTAATTTTTATGAAATGCAAACTTATCAATTTTTCTCTTTCATGGATTGTTTTGGTGTTGTATCTAAAACTCAGTGCGAAACTCAGGATCACCTAGATTATCTCCTAAATTGTCTTCTAAAAGATTTATAGTTTTGCATTTCACATTTAAGTTTATGATTCATTTTGAGTTAATTTTTGTGAAAAGTATAAGGTCTGTGTCTGGGGTTTTTTTGTTTGTTTGTTTTTGGTGTATAAACATCCTATCATTCCAGTGCAATTTATTGCAAAGCATATCATTTGTCCATTGAATTGTCTTTGCTCCTTTATCAAAGATCAGTTGACTATATTTGTGTGGGTCCACTTCTGGCTTTTCTACTCTCTTTAATTGATCTATGTGTCCATTCTCTAGGAAATAGTCTGGATTACTGTATTTTTGTCATGATTACTTCAGCTTTATAGTAAGTCTTGAAGTTGGGTAATGTCAGTCCTACAATTTTGTTCTTCTTTTTCAGTATTGTGTTTGCCTTTCCATATAAACTTTAAAAACAGTTTGGCAGTATCTGCAAAGTAACTTGCTTTGATTTTGATTGATTGTGTGGAATCTATAGGTCAAGTTGTGAAGAATTAGCTTTTTTTTTTTTTTTTAAGAATTGGCATTTTAATTCTTAAAAAACGAATGAACATGAAATTTCCCTCCATTTATTTAGATCTTTGATTTCTTTTATCAGAGTTTATAATTTTCTGCACATAGATCATGTGCATAGTTTGATAGATTTATACCTGAATATTTTATTTTTGGAGTGCTATTATAAAACACAGTGCTATATTGCATTGTGTTTTAATTTCAAAATCATATTAGTCATTTCTGATATATAGGAAAGCAGTTGACTTTTGTATATTAATCATATATCCTGTGACCTTGCTAGAATCCCTTATTAGTTCTAGGAGTTTGCTTTTTGCTTTTTGTTTTTGTTTTTTTGTCAGTTCTTTGGGATTTTCTACCTAGATGAGCTTGTCATCTGCAAACAAATTTTATTTTTTCCTCCCCAATCTATTTACCTGTTATTTTATTTTCTTGTCTTATTGCATTAGGTAGTTCCTCCACTGTGGTGTTGAATAGGAGTAGTGTGAGGGGGCATCTGTGCCTTGGTCCATTCTTAGGGAGAAAGCACCCAGTTTCTCACCATTATGTATGATGTTAGCTGTAGGTTTTGGGTGGATATTCTTTATCAAGTTGAATAAGTTCCCCACTATTCCTAGTTTACTGAAAGTTTTTTTTTTTTTTTAATCATGAATAGGTGTTGGATTATGGCAAAGGCTAAATGGATCTATTGATACGATCACATGATTTGTCTTCTTTAACCTATTGATATGGTGGATTACACCGAGTGCTTTTCTGAATGTTGAAACAGCCTTGCATATCTGGTATAAAGCCCACTTGGTCATAGTGTATAATTCTTTTCTTTTTTTTTTTTTTAAGATTTATTTATTTATCTCCCCCTCCCCCCTCATCTGCTCTCTGTGTCATTCATTGTGTATTCTTCTGTGTCTACTTGTCTTCTCTTTAGGAGGCACCAGGAACCAATCCTGGGACCTTCTGGAGTGGCAGAGAGCTGCTCAATCTCTTGTGCCACCTCAGCTTCCTGGTCTGCTGCATCTCTCATTGTCTCTCCTCTGTGTCTCTTTTTATTGTGTCATCTTGCTGTGCCAGCTTTCTGTATGGGCCAGCACTCCTGCACGGGCCAGCACTCTGCATGGGTCAGCTCTCTGCTTGGGCCTGCTTGCCTTCACCAGGAGGCCCCAGGAATTGGACCCTGGATGAGAGCCTAGTGGCTTAATCAACATCCGCTTCCCTATAATTCTTTTTATACATTGTTGAATTTGGTTTGCTAATATTTTGTTGAGGATTTTTACATCTATTTTCATGAGAGATATTGATCTGTACTTCCTTTCTTATAATATCTTTATCTTGTTTTCATATTAGGGTAATTCTGGCCTCAGAGAATGAGTTAGGAAGTGTTCACTCTGCTTCTATTTTCTGGAAGAGATTGTAGAGAATTGGTGTTATTTTTCCTTAAATCTTCAGTAAAATTTACCAGTGAGACCATGTGGGCCTGGTGCTTTCTTTTTTTGGAAGACAATTAATTATTGGTTCCATTTCTTTAATAGATATAGTCCTATTCAGATTATCTATTCTTCTTCTCTGTGTTTTGGTAGTTTGTGTCTTTTAAGAAATTGCCTGTTTCATCTAAGATATCAAATTTGTGGGCATAGAGTTGTGCATATTCCTTTGCTGTCCTTTTAACATCCATTCATCCACAGGGTCAATAGTGATTGACCCCTCTTTCATTGCTGTCATTGATGATTTATCTCTCTCCCCCACTTCTTTCCTCACTCTCTCCCTGTCTCCCCTTCTCCCCCCTTTCCTCCTCTCCCTTATACCCCTGCAGCCTTCTCTTTTTGTTAGCCTGGCTAGGTTTATCAATTTTCTGTATCTTTTTTTTTTTTAATAATTTTTATTTTTATTTTTAAAGAAGTTTTAGATTACATAAATGTTACATTGAAAATGTGGGGGATTCCCATATACCCCCCCCCACTTTCCCCCATTAACATCATCTTTAATTAGTGTGGTACATTTGTTACAATGCATGAACACATATTGAAGCATTGCGGCTAACCATGGCCTCTAGTTTACATTATGGTTTACACTTTGCACTGCATGATTTTACAGGTTTTGACAAAATGTGTGATGGCTGGTATCCATCATTATAATATCATGCAGAATGATTCCAGTCTTTTGGAAGAACTAGCTTTTGGGTTTTTTGATTGTTTTATATTGCTTTTCTGTTTTCCAGTTTCCCGGAGTTCTGCTCTGATTTTTAAATTTCTTTTCTTCTGCTAAATTTAGGCTTAACTTGCTATTCTTTTCTAGTTTCCTAAGGTGGAAGCTTAGGTTATTGATTTTAGATCTTTCTTCTTTTCTAATATGTGCATTTACTGCTACAGATTTCCCTCTAAATGCTGCTATTGCTGTACCCCACAATTTTGATATTTTCATTTTCATTTAGTTCAAAATATTTTTAAACTTTGCTTGAGAACTTCTTTGGTCCATTTACTTACTGTCCAAATATTTTGTGATTTTCCACCTGTCTATCTGTCACTAATTTCTATTTTAATTTCATTATGTTCTGAAAACATACTTTGCATGATTTTCTATTCAGTTATATGTCATTTGTTCTTAATGGCCCAGAATGTGGTCTGTCTTGGTGAATGTTCCATGTGAGCTTGAAAAGAATGTGTATTCTACTGTTATTACATAAAGTATTGTGTGTGTGTGTGTGTGTGTGTGTGTGTGTGTGTGTGTCTATGCGCCAGTTAAGGTCAAGTTGATTAATGGACTTGTTCAGGTCAACTATATTCTGCTGGATCTGTCAATTGCTGATAGAGGAGTGTTGACATTTCCAATTATAATTTTGGATTTGCCTATCTTTCCTTGCAGTTCTATCAGTTTTTGCCTCACATATTTTGATTACTGCTGTTAGGTACATCTATATTTAGAACTTTCCAATATTCTTTCCTGCAGTTAATACTTGCTTAGGGGCCAGCTATAGCCCAATTGGTAGGGCTCTGGTTTACCACATAGGAGGCCCCGGGTTTGGTTCCTGGGGCCTCCTTGAGCGGGCAGACCGCCACGTGGTGAGCGGACTCGGCAGGTCGCCGCAGTGGGGGGAGACAAACAGACACAGAAGAACACAGAAAAAATGAACAAAGCAAGAACAAGCAGAAAGGGGAGGATATGTAATAAATAATAAAAAAAATAAAAATACTTGCTTAGATGTATCCACATATATTCCATTTTCTTAAGAGAGTTTTTGCCCAATTTGAGACCCTTTATGAGTAATCAAGCACTGATCACAGAGGCCTCCCTCTTAGATGTTTAAATTTGGAATCTGTAAAGGGAGGAAAGGAAGATCTGTCACCTCCCCATGACTTCAGCTTTTGGACTAACAAGGGAATTGTTTGTCTCCCATTTAGGTTTTGTGCAGTGTTCTCCTAACAAAAGATAGTGACTGAATGTTTTTCTATGGTACTTCTGGAACTCACCCTTATCGGAAGCATGATTGCGCCCAGCAATTACTTTCAAAGAAATGTCAGGGCAAATTGGCATTTTGGAGACACTGCTGAGAGGACTTAGCTCTACTCCAACAAAATTGGAGATTAAGATTGAAACTCAAGAAATTGAGTTTCCAGAGGGGAAAAAAAAATTAATTGCACTTGGATATATCTAGAATTCAATCTCATTGTTGTAGTTCTTCTCAGAATGGTTCCCCAGGCAGCTGCTGCTCTGTGAGCCCTGCTTATCATCACTACTAAACTCCGAAGAGGGTTGCAGCCCTGCTCAGCTTTCTAGTCACGGGCACCCATGTACACTTTGAATTCTGTTTCTGTGGTCTTTGTTCCTTCTACCCAAAGAACAAACAACATGGTTGGAGCTTGTACAGACAGGAACAAATTTCATAAATCTGGGAAGTTCATAGAGTGCTACTGTGGCACCTGTTTTTGTATTCTAACAATCACCTCTCAGTATTCCAAAATCACCTCTACCTAAAACTGCTCCGGGTCTTCCTCCCTCCCTAACCCAAGTGGCACCTACTTCTGAGCTTTGAGGTGGGTCTTGCCACTCCTTCAGTAGTCAGGCAGCCTCCCTTCCATCCCTCACTGGTACCCTCCCAACTATTTGGTTCATAGGTATGTTTGGAAGACCCCAAGTAGGAAATAATAAATTGACAATAAGACTCTATAAAAGCCCCTCTTAAGAGTGCAAAAGTGATCTGTGTGGTGCTTTTTTTTTTTTTTGGTTACTGTGTATTCTTTTATATTTTTTGTGTTATTCCATTTTGCCCATATCATATGAACTTTGAAGTCTGGTATATTTGTTTTGACATCCCAGTGTCACCATTTCTCACTTTTCTTGTCTGTAATCTGCAACTGTCATCTGTTCCAGAGGGTTAATGTGTTGGCTAAATGAGGTGAAGTACACAAAGCATCTCACATAGTGTCTGGCCCATAGCAGGCTCTTAATAAATGTTAGTTTTATTGCTGACCATCTAATTTTTAAATAAAGTATATTGCACTAGCATGTGGAAGAATATGTGTGCAAAATGCCACCAATAGTGATGTTAGTAAATACTTCTTGGTTGTCCCCTTGTTTTAGTTTCTGAGGCTGCTTAAAGCAGAAACCATGAAATGGATTGGCTTAAACAATGGGAATTTATTAGCTTATGGTTTGAGACCAGGTAAGTGTCCAAATCAAGGTGATGATTTCTTCCTGACGACCAGCTGCTAGTGATCCTTGGCTCCTCTGCCACATGGCAAGGCACATGGCAGCATCTGCTGGTCTCCCCCCTTCTCTTCTGGGTTTCATTGATTTCAGCTTCTTGCTTCTGAGTGCCTAACAGATATTTTGAATTCAGAACCTTCACAGTTCAATTAATAGTTCCTTCAGAGCTTCCTCAACTTTCTTACTGTTTCCTTCATTCCTGGTCACTGTTCTACAGTGACTTTTCAGAAGAAATTTTCTTAAAAGAATACAAATTGGATTATTTCACTCTATTTAATTGGAATTCTTAACCATGGTTTTGACTAATGAGATAGTATATCCATGTTAGACTAAAAGAGCCAGATTGAGTTATTTAGTTAGCATTCCAGGACTAGAAGTTATTGATTAAAACGTCACCAATAATTCAAGCGAAGTTTAATTACAAAAAGGATTCCACAAGGTGCTGCTAACATAACCAGGAACAGTCATACTAGGTAAAAGATGGCAACAAGAGGAGTTCAGAGTAGCTTTTTTGGCCATTAACACGTGCCAAAAAAATGTAAACCTTTGTAAATGATATCGCTCAAGACAAAATTGCCTTCCAATTCCAGGAAACCGTCTTTATTCAGCAGTCAGGTCCTCTAGGCCCAGCCTGGCGGCAGTCCCAAAAGAAAAGGAGCTCTCCTTTGATTACGTATCACTTTGATATGTAACTGGATCTGGAACATAAAACAATTTTCTTTAACACAATAGGGAGAAAAGATCAAAAGATTAGGTTTATTATTTATTTTTTTAGGTGAAATTTGTATATCAGAAAAATTAACTATTTTAAATCATACAGTTAAGCATTTATTCACAATGTTGTGAAATCATTGCCTCCATGTAGTTCCAGAACATTTTTCTCACCCCGAGAGAAAACCCCATACCAATTAAGCAATCACTCCTCATTGCCTTCACCCTCAGCCCCTGACAACCACTGATCTGCTTTCTGTCACCGTGGATTTGACTATTCTGGACATTTCATATAAATGGAATCATACAGTCTATGACATTTTGTGTCTGGCATCCTTCACTTAGCATTATGTTTTCAAGGTTCATCCATGTTGTAGCATGTGTCAGCACTTCATTCCTTTTTACCATTTTTGGTAAGAAGGATGCTATTGTGACTTTTTGCTTCTGACTTGACTTTTTTTTTTCTTTCCAGTTTAAGATTGATAAAGAATGGTGGACGTGGATTGATTATAACCGCTTCCAGGAACTCATCCAGGAATATGAAAATAGTGGTGGGTCAAAAACTTTCAGTGCAAAGGATTATATGGCCAAAACTCCTCACTGGGCATTATTTGGTGCCAATGAAAGAGGCTTTGATCCCAAGGATACAAGATATCAGAGAAAGAACAAATCAAAGGCTATTTCTAGTTGTTGAGATTATCTTTACTTCAGGATACTGAAGGACAAAAACTGGATGGTCCCAAAAGGCTGTCAGACTCCACTGTGATTTTTTTCAAGAACAATATAATCACAAATTATATTTCATATAGAGGAGATGCTAAGGCGAAAGATGGGTACACAAGTCCTGGGGTGAGGAGACGGCACCACACTTGGGATATCTTTCCAGAACTTAGTCCCTTTCCTGATTTTACTTCTAAGAGAAATTGTTTTAGGAGGTGGGGAGAAGTGCACATAATCATTATTAGAATTTAAATGATAGTTTTAAATTATAATTAGTAAGACTTCCTGGAGCGTTGTTCTTGAGGGTGTCTGTGAGGAATGAAAACCCTCCCTTCCTCCCCCTCCCAGGCCATCCGTTTCTGTGGAGCAGCCCCCAGGAGAGGAATTGTACTACCCTGAGGTAAATGTGTCTGCTCCCCCCACGGTAGGATCCCAATCCCTTCTTATATCTTGATGTAACACCTTCTGAAACATTTAAGTTGTCACGATCTCAATTATTTTTAAATACTGCATAGATTACTTTAAATTTTTGTTTACTATCAACCCTTTGTGAAATGGAATTGGCTCTAAATTACACCAGATCTCAGTTTGTTCCTATACAAATTACCCTACAAGGTTATAGGTGGGCTGGGCTAGAGTGAAAACGTTCTTCGATAAGCAGAATTGCTATTTGATGGCATTGAATAATTCCCTTCACAAACAAACTCTGAAGCAATGCGTATAATTTGCTTTTTGTTTAACAATTCAGTGTTCAGGTCTCTGATCACTGAGCTTAGCAGGTCTCCATTTTCCTTCACACTTGTAGCCCTGGCTGCTTGCTACCATCTGTTCTCTAAGGTTCAGGTTTGTCTAATTGAACACATCATTAACTACTCAGTCGTTTTTTTTCTTTGAAAGTTGTCATAGTTATTTTAAAATTCCTTTATCCTAAAAATTGAATTAATAAAATAATCTTTTGTAAAAACTTGGAGCACCGATTTTCTTTTCTTTTGATATTAGATTTAACAGGAAAATCATGCAGAAAGTATAGAATTCCCATATAAACCTTTATACACACATTCACAGAGTTTTCCCTACAATTAACATTTTGTATTAGCATGATACCTTTATTACAACTGATAAAAAAATATTATAGTTATATTATTAACTGTATAGTTCATAGCATACTTTAGGGTTCACTGTGCTATACAGTTCTATGGTTTTTGGGTTTTTTTTAATCTTATTCTGCTAACATGCCATATGCAAGGTAAAACTTCCCATTTTAATTAGTATACAATTCAGTGATGTTCATCACATTCCCAATATTGTGCTACCGTCATCACCATCCATTACTAAACTTTTCCATCACTCCACTATTTTTTAAAAAATATTTATTTATTTTATTTTACTTTATCCATTTTATCCTCTCCCTCCCCCTGCCCCTGTTTGCTGTGTTTTTTTGGTCCATTCGCTGGGCAATTCTCAGTGTCTGTTTCCTGTCCTCTCTTCACATCCTCCTCCTCCTGTCTTCACAGGGATTCCA
>PVKH010029686.1:0-12617 GCA_004027955.1 Chaetophractus vellerosus | reverse complement strand
TTTCCTTCTTGCATAAAATTTTCAAAAGTACAAATGAATTTCTTAGAGCATCTGCTTCTAGAGATACTGGAAAAATTCCACTTGGAATGTCATTCATACTCCTTATTTTTACATTTGTGTGTTTGAGACTTTGCAAATCACAGCGTTTTCCAAATGGGTTTATGAACTTGAATTTTGCTGCCTTTCCTCAGATATAATTGAAGAGGGTGGTTAGCTCTGATTCAGTAGCAGTGATGATAGCTGCATGTCATTCCTCCTGCACTGATCTGAAGGGTGATTAAAGAAAACAGAAGTGAAAGCAAGCACTGCAGCATGTTCTTCTTTCATGCTAACTCGGTGTTTTATTGGTCATTCCTTTTGTTCAAAAGACTATATGTAACTGATTTGCTCATTTGAAACCATGTTCTCTTTGTCATTCTCTTTTAAATTGGTCATTAACCGGAAGATAAAATGTGTTCCCCCCTATTCTTCCCCAGAAATTATAGTTAAGTGTCTTTGCCAACAGCCACATAAAATTTTGTGTCACTTGTTTAGATCACTTGTTGGTAAAAGATGGAAAGGGAAAAGGAGATGCACACTCCTACTCTAGGATTGAGTGGATTATATTAGCTGAGTTGGAAGAAGTGCTTTAAAATGAGGATATGTTTTTCTTCTCACTGTAGTACGTAGAGTACTTTCCATCTACCTAGAGGTTTCTGAGTTTATTAAGAAAATGTTTATCCTCATTATACTCTATAATCACATGTCAGTAGAGTAACAACATAAAAAGCAAATAGCAAGTTACAAAAACATTAATGTTTGTTCTTCAGTACAATCATGTTTGTCTGAATATCTCGGCGGAAACCTGAAACCTTCCACCAAGTTCTAGATAGTGAGGAAACTGCCCTGGCTGCTTAAGGGAAAATAAAACAAAAATTGCACTCAAGTCCTCCAAGGAGCGCAAGAGTGCTCACTGCAGAAAGCGATAGCTGCTTCTCCTGCCGGTACAGGGATAATAAAAGGTTTTAAAAAGCAAGTAAAGTTTAGTTGACTTGGCTATGCTCTGTTGTTTCTGGATCAGGGTTTCATAAAATTTAATTCAATGGCTAAAGCCACATGAGAGAATTACTAAAGGAGAATCTTTCATCAGATTTTTAAAATAATTTCTCAAACAGCAGAACCTGAGTATAGAAAATGAAACAAAGATAATAAATGAGATCTTGTTGCTTTTTAAACTGTAACTGTGGGGGGTTTTAAATATGACTGTTGTCACAATGTCATACAAGCTTTATTTCTCTAATTTCTAACCATCATCTTAGCAACTATTTGTTGTAAGAAAACTATTTTATTCTACGTGGAACCATAGAAAGCAAATTATATTGCCTTTTGGTCATCAAAGTGTTTTTAACCTTTCTGTAGGTCTGACCCTACTATCTCTCTCTAGATATATATGCAAAGGTACAAGCCAAAAAGCCTGGACAAAAAGAATAAGGAGCCAGAATTAGAAGAATCAGCAGAAATATAAACAGTAGCAGAGAGTTGTCATTGACATGCTAAGCAAGTATTATGCTGTCAACCTGTATATATACATATTCCAGTGGTTCTCAAAGTCTCATTTTTTACTTAACTCCTCTTACAAGTATACAGTGGATTTGTTCAGAGGCTACATGATAAGTGATGATGCCCTTACTCTGGCAGCTAATAGAATGTGTACTTATGTATTCTTGAATTTAAATTTTTTTTGTTTTACTTTCTAATATAAGTATCAATATATATAATACACATAAGCATATCTTTTTATGGATGTTAGTGATTTTTAAGAGTATAAAGGGGTCTTGAGACCAAAATCTTTGAGAACTATTGGTATATATGATTTATTGCACACATATACTTACACACACACACAGAAAGAACAATTAAATATATATGTCCTTTTATATTTATTCTATAATTGTTTGATTTGTGTTATTCATCTCTCACCCAGTTAGAGAGACTGTAAAAGAAAGCATAGAGACTTTCATTGCCTAGGTAGAAAAATAAAAAGACTAAATAGTAATCAATTAATTGATGAGGATGAAGCCCCACTTAGTACACCTGCAATCTCTGACAGGTATCCTAAACTGAAAAAGAGTCTTATACCTAAATCACGTTTGTATGACATACAGTTCGAATTTTTGACCATTTTTTTTTCTCATATGCTATGTACACGGGTAATTTTTAAGCCAGATGATTAAATTTACTTCTGTATTAATTTGTGCATGATCTTTATATCACAATGAAAATTTTCATATTCAAGAGTTAATGGTAGCATTGTTTTTTGTCATTTAGGTGTTTAACCTCTACTTGATCCAATGATTTGCTATCTTAAATTGTAACTTCCTAAAGAGCAAAAGCCATCTATTTTACATTTATTTCAATTATATCATGATTGCTTATCATTATCATTCTCTAATGATCCCTAAGATAATCACTTACCCTGAAATATGTTGTTTGACTCACCTTTTGAATAGATAGCTCTTACTAATAATCTGTTAGGTCTTATTTATCAGTTTTATATCTGAAATTAGACATTTAGTTTCTTCAGAAAGGTATTATGAGATATTCTGACCTGATTCCATAAGAGAAAATTTTAATTCAGTATTTTTCTGTCTCTTTCACGTATTCATTTTAGGTCTTTCTACTTTTAAGATTTCTTGTTAGTGTTTACTTTTTAACTCAAATTGCAAATTTCTTTGAAGCCATAGTAAATGGGCAGGTAATATTGAAAACTCTTCAGCTATTTTAGTGTAATGTTTGTGCCTTTACTGACCTAGTGTAAAAATGCCCTTTCTCTCACACATGCATAGACACAAACACATACAAAAACACACGTACATAAAATACACTTTAGATTTCGTAGCATTAGTTCTTAATGGGACTGTCACTTAAAGAATTTTCCAGGGGGATTTGGAGGCTGGGATAGAGAACTTGAAGTTCACATAACATGTGAACAATTATTTTAGATATATTACCATAAACAAGAAATTTAAAGCTGCAAAAGTTGTCACTGTTAAAACTGTTACTTTTAGATGTTATCACCTTTAAAACATTTACTTTTGGATGTTGACTTTATATGCATTTATTTCAATGATGGCGATAACGATAAGAATATTATTAAAACTCCTGTTTTGGAATTACTTTAGCATGCTATGAGAGGTAAAGATGAATAAGGCATAGTTCCCTCCCTGCAAGGAAACTAAGAGACTAGTTTAAACTTGCATAACTAAAATACAGTTCAGATAACAAATTCTGTAACAGAGCTGTAACCAAATGTGTGGGGTGTCAGAAGAGGGAGAAAATAACTTTGGAGAACTAGTTATGGATTGTGGGAGTCTTCATTGAAAGGAGTTGAAATATGAGCTGGGAAGTATTTTGAAAAGGAGAGATTAAGGAGTGAATCATTCCAGGTGTTTGCTTCTTGCACAATGGAATATAAATGAAAAAAGATGGAGCAGCATTGCCACTGAGTTCCTCGTGTCCTGCACAGTGTCTGGCACATAGTAGGTGCTCATGAATTATTTGTCACCCCTTCCTCACACTGTACACAAAAGTTAACTCGAAATGGACCACAGACCTAAATGTAAGAGTTAAACTATTAACTAAACTATAAGCTAAAACTGTAAATGTAAAAGGTAAAACTAAAAACTATAACTCTTAGAAGCAAATGTAGGAGTAAATCATCGTAACTTTGGGTTAGGCAACACTTCTTTGATGACACCAAAACACAAGTGACAAAAGAAAAAAAATAGATAGATTGAACTTCATCAAAATTAAAACCTTTTGGGCTTCAAAGGAATACCATCAAGAAAGTGAAAAGAAAAACCCACAGAATGGGAGAAAATATTTGCAAATTATATGTCTGTTAAGGATTTAATATCCATAATATATAAAGAACTCTTACCACTCAGCAATAAAAAGAAAACCCAGTTTTAAAAATGGGCTAATATTGTATTTTGTAACCTGGTTCTGTAGTTGTGAGCTGGGTGACCTTAGGCAGGTCATTTTACTTCTCTGTGCCCCAGTTTCCTTGTGAGAAAAATGGGAGTAACAGTAAGGCCCACCTCCCAAGGTTGCTGTGAGGAATAAATGAATGAGGCCAGGTGGAACACTTACAGTAAATGTTAAAATTGAAGTGGCAGCTATCGCAGTTATGCTATGCTGCCTATGTGTGGGAGAGGCAATCTAGAACCACAGGTGTTTGTTCAGCAAATGAGATGTCTCTGTGCCCTCTGGTGACAGGGAGAGCTTCCTGCAGAAGAAAATATGTGACATCATCAGATGAAGGAATAACAATAGCCACTATTAAATGATTACAGCTGAGCAGCAACCTCAGGAGGGGTTTCTAATGGGGAACATTCGGGTAGTGATTTGGTGCTGGAAAATGAGCCCCCATTTCCTAACGTGCTCCCTCACCTTGCAATTAGCAGGGCTATGCATGTCTAGAGTCCCAGAGAAGAGCCAAACCAGAGTGAACACCAAGATCAAAGCAATCGGTCATGTTGGCAAGTCACCAGTCACCTTTTCTCTAGTCTCATTACCCAAGCATGTGGAAGGCACCCTGCTAGACTTTGGGCGAGCCAGAGACCAGCTGGATGCTCACCAAATCCATTTCCTCTGCACAAACACATAGCGAAACAACGTTTTTCCAACCCCCTCAAATCTGGATGGGGTCCACATGACTAGTAGAATGTAGGTAAAAGTGATGTCACCACTGAGCTATCTTCCACACTTTTCTCCCTTATCTTCTGTTAGCTGGATGCAGAGGATACAGCGGAGGCTCTCCAAAGTTCCAGATGATGACTGAGCCTGGAACATGGAATCATCTCATGGAAGGCCTATTAAACATCCTATTGGATTGTGATAAAAGTGAGCAGTCAAGCTTTAACTGCATTAAAAATAAATGGGCAAAGGGTCTGAATAGACATTTCTTCAAAGAAGATATACACGTAGACAGTAAGCACATGAAAGGATGATCAACATTTTTAGCCATTAGGAAAATACAAATCAAAACTGCAATGAGATACCATTCACTACGTTGGCTATAATCAAAAAAGCAATTAATAACAAGTGTTGGTAGAAGATATGGAGAAAGTAAAACCCCCCTACACTGCTGGTGGAGATATAAAATAGTGCAGCTGCTTTGGAAAACAGTTTGGCAGTACCTCAAAAAGTTAAACTTCAGAATTATCACATGATCCAACAACTCCACGCCTAGATATATACCCAAGAGAATTTAAAACATGTCCATGCAAAAATTTGAGTGTTCACAGCAACATATTTAATAATTGCCAAAAAATGGAAACAACCCAAATGCCCATCAGCTGATCAATGGATAAATAAAATGTGGCCTATTCACATGTCTTAGGGTTCTCTGGGGAAACAGAACCAACAAGAGATATCTGTAAATATTATGAGATTTTATAAAATTGTCTCACGTGGCTATGGGAATATATGAGTCCAAATTCCTTAGGGCTGGCTGCAAACTGGGGACTCTGAAAAAGGTTTTCAATGAATTCTCCAGGAGAAGCTGACTGGCTGAAGTAGAGATGGAAATTCTGTCTTCTGACTGCTGAAATCATCATTTAACCTTTTTAAGAACTTCAGCTAATTAAATGAGACATCCATCATTGCTGAAGGCAGTCTCCTCAGTTGATTGTAGATATAATGAGCCATAGATGCAGTTAACTTACTAATGATTTTAAGTCGACAAAATGTCCTCAGTCACACTTAGGTCAGTGTTTCCTTGACCAAACAACCGGGTACCATTACCTGGCCATGTTGACACATAAGCCTAACCTTCACACCATACAATGCAATATTATTCAACAATAAAAAGGAATGAAGTACTGATACTTACTTATACATGGATGGACCTTGAAAACATTATGCTAAGTGAAAGAAGCCAGTCACAAAAGGCCACATACAATGGTTCCACTTATGTGAAATGTCCAGAATAGCCAAATCTTACAGAGAAAGAAAGTTGCCTAAGGATGGGGATGTGAAGTAGGATGGGGAATGATTGCTAATGGGCATAAGGTTTCTTTCTGGGGTGATGAAAATATTCTAAAATTAGATTGTGGTCATGGTTGCGTAACTCTGAAATATACTAAAAACTATTGAATTGTTTGTTCTCTTTAAATGGGTGAATAATATGGTATGTGAATTAAATCTCAATGAAGCTATTTAAAAATGAAATAGTGCTGAAGCACTGGAATAAAAAGAGCTACTTAATCAAAGTAATAGCAGATAGATATCAGCTAGGCTGACATTCTGGCACAAGGGTGAATGTGGAAAAATCTTCTATGCTTTGAAAAATTAATATTTTCAGGAAGGGAAAATATGTATCTTGAGCAATGATTTGACATTAGAAACTGCTAAAGTAAATTAGATATGTAATTACAAAATTATGTGTATACTATTTAGCCTTAAGAGCAAAAAAATGGAAATAAGCAAGATAATTATCAATAGGAACTGATTAGGGAAAGTATAAATTCATCCAATGGAGTAGTTTGCAACCATTTTATAAAAAAATAAATTCAATCCACAAGGGCTAATATGAAAAGATATCCATAATATATAAATCAGTTTTTAAACGTTATAATTCAATATGTATATAATATGTAAGTTATATGTATGTGTATGCTTGAAAATATGCATTAAATTTTTCTGGAAATAATGCACAAGGAACTATTAAACAGTGGCTACTTCTGGGGGGTCAAACAGAAGGACCTCAAGAGAAGAGAACGGAGAGCCTGTATGTTTTACCTTATATTCTTTGTAGGTATAGATCTTGATATTTTTTCAAGTGGACACTTAACTAACCTTCTTTTTTTCTTTCTTCCTTTCTTTCTTCCTTCCCTTATTTTGAGATTATTTTAGACATACAAGAGAGTTTTAAAGAATTTCTATATACTCTTCATTCATTTTTCCATTTCATTAATATCTTACATAATCCTAGAACACTTACCAAAGCTGAGAAAATAACCTTGGTACAATACAGTTGTTTAATACAGATCTCATTCAGATTTTAATTTTTCCACTAATGCCCTTATTTCTTTCTAGTATCCAATCCAAGATAGCACATTGTATGTCATATGTCCTTAGTCTTTGTCTTTCACAACCTTGACACTTTTGAAGACTACTAGTCAGTTATTTTGGGTTTGTGTGGTGTTTCGTCCTGATTAAATTCACGTTATGCTTTATTGGGAGGGAAACTCCAGAGGCGCTATGCCCTTCTCTGTGCATGATGTCAGGGGATACATGCCATGGATATGTGTAACTGATGACGTTTGCCTTGAACACTTGCCTAAGATGATGTCTGCTGCCAAAATTCTCCACTGTAAACCTGCTAATTTCCATTTGCATTTACTAAATATTTGAGGGAGATACTTTGAAACTTTGCAAATTTTCTGTTTCTACTTACACGTTTGCCCACAAATTTTAGCATCTGTTGGTGAATCAGCAGTTACTGTGGTGTTCTAATGATGATTTTCTATTTCTCTCATTCCTTCTACATTTATTAATTAGAATTCTGCAATTAATTAATTAGAATTCTGCAAAGAAGTGTTGCCACTTCTCCACCAATGCATTTATATATGCGTTTATTTATTTATATCCGTATGGACTTGTGGATATTTATTTTACTCTTTGTATTATATTCCAATACCATTGTTATTTATTTTGTAGATCAAGTTGTCCACTGGGAACTGGGAACTTTAAATATGCTCCTACCCTTTTTTTTTCCCCCTGGGGGTGGGGAGGAGGGGGCATCAATATGTTCTAACTCATCTTGTATTTGCCTTGCCCCAGCCCTGGAATCAACCAGTTTTCCAAGAAGCATCATGAAATTTGGATTAAGGTCTTTATAGTTACTTTCATAATGAAGACTGTAGTGTAAAAAATCAGTTAAAGGACAAATATTTCAATCTCACTAATTTGAACTAAATATGATGAGTTAACTCATGGAGTTAAACTAGAGAGTATAGGTTACTAGGAGATAGATTGTGGGTTGAGAAGGGGAAGCTGATGATATGTAGAATATTTAATAAGGTGGATTGTAAATGTGTGGAAATGGATAGAGTTGATGGTAACACATTATAGTGAGTATAATTAACACTGCAAATTTATAAAAGTGAATGTGGCTGAAAGGGATCATCTAGGGTGGTTAATGTCAATTGGAAAAAAACCTAGAGGATAGTCTAGGGACTGTATAACAGTGATTTTGGTGGTGGATGATGATTGTGGTAAATAGTACAAATACAAGAATGTTCCTCTATTACAAGGTGTTAAGAATACAGAAATACACAGGAAAAATACAACTAATCTAATGTATAGACGATAGCTAACAGTAATATTGTAATATTTTTATAGCAAAGAAGGTACTATATCAATGGGAAGAACCAGTAATGAGGGGTATAAGGGAGTATGAGATTTTTCCTTTTGGAGTAATGAAAACATTCTGAAATGGACTGAGCTTATGATAGCACAACTCTGTGATGAAACTTAGAGCCATGTTGTGTATACTTTGGATGAATTGTGCAAGGCAGGAGACCATATAACAAACACAGTGAACCCCATAGTGAATGATGAACTGTGATTAACAGTACAAATATGAAAAGTTCTTTCATGAACTATAACAAATATACAATACTAATACATGGTGTTAATAATAAGATGGGTTTGTGTGGAAAATAAACCAAATATAAGCTATGGACTATAGATAACAGTAATATTGTGACAATGCTCTCTCATCATTTATAACAAATCTGTCACAACAGGTCATGGGGCAATGGATGGGAATCCTGTTTGCTATGCACGATTATTCTTTAAAATTTTGAAATAAAAAACAAAAGAAATATTGACAACCCCCTTGCAAAGGAAAAAAATCGGAGCTAAATCTTGTGAATAAGGGAGGTGAGCATCCCTGGAACAATTGCTTTAAATTTGAATAGATCCCAAGCCCCACATTGATTGGTCCCAGGAAGTCTCTTTAAAATTCAAATTAAATAAATAAAATGAGCACGCCCCACCTCCCTCCTCTCCACACACCTTTTTTAATTTCCTAATTAGAAATGAAACCAGGCCTTACTTTAACATAATAAACCTGATTTTCTTGGTTGTGTTATAACTTGGCTTTATATACATTTCTGAACTTGAGTTCCAAAATGTTCTGAGAAATGGCAGAAATGCCTCTAAAGACAATATTTATTTGGAGGACTACCCCTTCGTTTTTGTTTTTAAAAATTCCCTTCGTTCTTATTTGTAGGAAAGAATATTGCCTTTTCTTTATTTCTGGCGAGGAAGTTTTGTTCTATCTCTTCTTACATTGTGTAGTAGAATATTCTTTTTAAGGATGTTTTAAAATTATTGTTATAAATCCTTAAAAACTTTTATCTTCTTTATTTCTGGTGAGGAAGTTTTGTTCTATCTCTTCTTACATTGTGTAGTAGAATATTCTTTTTAAGGATGTTTTAAAATTATTATTATAAATCCTTAAAAACTTTTTCCTTCTGTCTTATAAAAGCAAATAGGGTGTATTTGTATTAATTTACATTTCAAGATTTGGAAAAAAAAAAAAAACAGTGATCACGGCTTCTTTTTTACTTTTTTGTCCTTTCCTGTTCTAGTGAATAGGAATATTCACCTGCTGCTGTGCAAAGCTAATATAAATACTCCTTTCCTACCTTGAAGACATCATGTTGAGTGAAATAAGCCAGACACAAAAGGACAATATTGTATGATCTCACTGACATGGAATAATTTGAATAAGCAAACTCATAGAGTCAGAATCTAGTATATAGGTTACCAGAGGATATGGAGGGAGTAGGGAATAGGGAATTAAGCCTGAAAACATACAGTTTCTATTTGAGACAATGGAAGTGTTTTGGTAATGAACGGTGGTGATGGTAGCACAACATTGTGAACATAGTTAATAGCACCAAATTATATATCTGATTGAGGTTAAAAGGGGAAATGTTAGGTTATATATATTTTACTAGAATAAAAATTAAAACAGAAAATCCAAGGAACTGCACAATACAGTGATCCCTAAGTTAAACCATGGATTATAGTTAATAGTACAGTTATAAAAATGTGCTTTCATCAGTTGGAACAAATGTACTGCACCAATGCAAGGTGTTAATAATAGGGTGGTATATATATGGGAACCTTGTATTTTATGCATGATTTTTCTGTAAATCTACAACTTCTCAAAAAAAAAAAAAAAACCTTCCTCTGAGATGTCTCCAAATTTCCTTTTATTTAGTTAAGATATTTCTTCTTTTCATTTTCTTTTTGCTAGCATTTTGATAGTTTTTCCCTCTCTTTTTCCCTTTCTGCCTGAGTTTGTAGTTCCTAACAGGAAGAAAAGAAGTTTACTATTTGGAATTTTCTTTGATTTATCCTTGATTTACATGGCAAATAGAAAGCAGCTGTCTATTTAAGCGTCTAATTCTTGAAACCATAGTCCCCTCAAGCGTCATCTGGAAATAATGTAGCTTGTGAAACAAAGCTAAGAAGAAAAGGCAATGTTTGTTTTATGTGGGATGAGTGATTTCAGTTGGGGTCCTTTAATTCGGCCATTATGAGGGTTATTAAAAAGCAGTATTACAAAAGAAGTTTAAATGAAAAGAATTTTTTTGAGCTGGTATCTTATTATTACAGTTGATTATAGTCAAAGATGCAAATATTTTATAAATGGCACCTTATTTTAGTTTTACCAAATAAGACCCCCAAAAAACAGTAATCTTAATCATTATATGAATGGAAATTCAACTCTCCTTATTTGATTGAATTTCTGAAAATAAATTATATTTAAGAATTTAGCTCTTCGTATTTTTCTAGAAGTTCATGGATCTCTGAAAAATTCTTAAAGATAGAATCTTTACAGGAATAATTATGAATCACCTTATAAATGTGGAGAATGAACATGAAAAGCATCAGAGTTTATCTAGAGTTAAGGTATTATTGGAAGACTCAATTAACATTAGATATAGTTAAGCCTTAAATTGTTTCTTAATTTATTCATAAATTATTTGACTTTCTGAGATGTGAATTTGGACACCTCAGTCTTGGGAAATGATATACTTTGGGAAGTAGAAATGCAAGTTAATTTGTGCTTTGACAGTTGTTAGAGGCCATTCCATGCTTGGAGTATATTGGTTTTCTCAATATATTTAATACAACAAAACAGTTATTTTTGGATAGCTGACATTTAAGAACTTAATGTTCAGTCCTTAAATTGAGGGTTCTTAACAAGGGGTCCATGAGCTTGAATTGAAATTCAAAAAAACATTATTCTTGTGGGGACATGTTGGTGCGGGTTTGATATTTTTATTAAATAATTCACAGTATAGTGTGGACTTAGTAAGGGGTCCGTGGTTTTCACCTGACTGGCAGAGGGGTCCATGGAACAAAAAAGGTTAAGAACCCCTGCCTTAAATATACTTGATACCACAGAAATGGAATTATTTAGCATGTTTGTTTAATAATCAGTGGAGCAGGCATGTTTATTTTCATGCATTTGAGTCATCTATGATCTTTCACCTCTTATCTTCTGTGATCTCAATTTATATTTTGACTGAGGTTAGGAGGAGGGTATTGTATTGCTCTGAAACATCTTTTTTTTCCTTTAGTTTACAATGCTAACCTAACAGTATAATGATTGAATTAATGACTCATCCTCTTTAGAGTCATGTTCTCAGCCTACATAATACCCAGCTTTTAATAATCAGAAATTCTGGCAGCAGATGTGGCTCAAGTGATTGAGCTCCCACCTACCACATGGGAGGTCCTGGGTTCAGTTCCCAGTGCCTCCTGGAGAAGATGAGTGAGACAGCGCACTGGAGCAACGAGCTGACGCAACAAGATGACGCAACAAGGAGACACAAAGAGGAAACACAATGAGAGAGACAACAAAGCAGGGAGTGGAGGTGGCTTAAGCGATTGAGTGCCTCTCTCCCACATGGGAGGTCCCAGGTTCGGTTTCCGGTGCCTCCTAAAGAGAAGATGAATGGACACAGAGAGCAGATAGCGAGCACAAATAACAATAGGGGGGATAAATAAATTTTAAAAGAAAATCAGAAATTCTCTCTTATGAAGTTGTTTAATACTGATTCAATGAATTTATATTAAAGTAAGAGTAACTTTTGTTTCATTATTAATAGTGTTTTGTTTTTTGTTTTCTTTTTTTTCCTTTCATTATTAATAGTGTTTTAAACCCATATGTGAAATAACTAATTCCATACCCATTGCAAATGCTCCATATAATTACTAATATTGCGCAGGTTAACAGTTAGTAAATAGCAGTTATGAAGGATAGTACTGCATACATAAAAATTCTCCATAATGGTACTTAAAATTCCTTATTCTTTCATTCAACAAATATTTAGTGAGCACCTACTACATTCCAGGCACTATTCTCTAGGAATACTTCAGTGAGAAGACATCAGTGAAGATAAGAACCTCTGTCCTCATGAAGCTTACATACTAATAAAAGGAGATGTATGATTGAATGGATGGATGCATAGGTGAATGAACAAATGAATGAAATGTTAGAAGATAAGTTCCATGGGAAAATAAACAAAAGGATCAGGAGTGCT
>PVKH010029685.1:0-12615 GCA_004027955.1 Chaetophractus vellerosus | reverse complement strand
GTAATGTGTATGGTTGCCGAGTTGACAAGGGGTGGACTGTGATGGCTAGGCTAATGTGTCAACTCGGCCAGGTAATTGTGCCCAGCTGTTGGGTCCAGCAAGCCTGGGGCTAATTGCATCTGCATCAATCAGCAAGATTGGATGAAGAATGGATGATGCTGTTATCCATTCAGTTGACTGCTTATAAAAGGGAACTGATCTCAACATTCGGAGAGAATTTCCCAGCTCGTCGTCTGACAGCGAACTTCTCCCAGGAACTCATCGACGACCCTTCATCAGTCTTTCATCGGAGCAAACTCATTGAGGACCCTTCATCAGTCTTTCATCGGAGCACCTGGCTTGCAGCCTGCCAGCGGAACCTGGACTTGTGTATCCCCACGGTCACGTGAGAGACTCTTATAAAACAGAGATCTTGTGTTGATTCTGTTTCCCGAGAGAACCCTGACTAGAACAAACCCTGTCCTGTATCCACCACTGCAAGGCAATGGAAAACACTTCCATGGGCCACCAAATGCCCTATATTCGATCCACCCCATCCCTCCCCACCACCCCTGGGCCCACAACACACCCCAGCTCAACTCCCTAGATGACAGGATTCACAGATTCACGCCACAGAGTGTCCTGGCCCACTGGTTCATCCCCCACTTTGAACCATCCCTAACAACGTTATTTAAATGCAAGAGTCAAAACATAGGAGAACTTAAAAAATAAAAAACAATTTTAAAAAATTTAAAAATTAAAAATAAGTAAATAAAAATTAAAAAAAGAAAAAAGAAAACTAGACATTGCCAGTGGACTGGACTATTCAAAATATGTGGAAAAACAATAAGATACACATGTATACAAAATTTTTTTCTCGATTTTGCCTTTTTGGTGCACTATCGGTGTTCTGTCTGTTTTGTGGCACCTTCCTCTTCTCACTCTCAAGCATCCCACTTTTTTACATTTAATTTTCAAAGAAATTTTAGGTCACAGCAGAGTCACACACAGACTACAAGACAATCTCATGTACTCAACCTCCTCCTCCTTTCCCCTTCTTACCAAAGCTGTTTTGTATGTGGATGACAGCACCAACATAACTGACAAACAGATAGTGAAATGCAGTTCCCCAATATTGTCATTGGTCCACATCAAGGTCCACATTTTAGTTTAATGCCATGGCAATGCACATGGTGGTGTTTTATCCATTCTCTTCTAGATTCTTTTGACTTCCAGCTTCTGACTGCTCCCTGTGGTTTCTCTTTCTGCATCTAATTTCTTTTTCTTATAAGTATTTCAGTCATATTAGATTGAGGCCCATCATTATTCAGTTTGGGTACACCATAACTAATGACATATTCAAAGAGGTCTTATTTACAAATGGATTCACACTTACAGGACAGGGTTAGGACCTGAACAAGCCTTCTATAGGAGACATAATTCAATATCCACAACCGTCAAACAAAACTACCCTGATTATGAGGATGGAGAGGGAGAAGTGCTAGGATAGGACAGATACTGTGTCACAGTGGAGAAAAGTGCATCAGGCAAGGCCCCTGATAAAGAGGCCTTCAAATGAAAGCATGCATCTTGGAATGCATGTACATATGAGCTTGACTGTCCTAGGGCATGGGGCTGTAACTCTTAACTGTCATTTCATCCTGAAAACGGCTATGCACTGGCTGTACACTATATTTATTATGGTGAAGACAGCTTCCTTCTATAATGCCTGCCAGGCAAAACCTTGTAATTGCCTATTGCGGGGACTAAATAATTACTTGTAGATTTTTGGGTAGGAGCCAGTCTCCTCAGTCTGCTTATTGACCATGTTTCAACTCTTAGCTCCTACAACTCATTTTTCAAAATCAACCAGGTAATCTTTAAAAACATAATCAAAGCGTGATCCAAACTCCTTACTATAGCATACAGATACTATAAGATCAGGTCCTTAGATATCTCTCTAACTTCATCACTCTCGTTTAGTCACAGTGACTTTCATTTTGTTCCTCAAACATGCCAAGCTCAAATCCATCTCAGTGTTCCCATACTCTTTTGCTCAGAACAGTCCTTTCCCATCTATGTATAGACTTCTTTCTCACTTCATTCATTTCCTTGCTCAAATATCATCTTCTCAAAGCAATCTTCTCTGATAACTCTTCATAAAATAACCTAATATTCCTGTCAGTGTCTGAATCTTTGATTGCTTTATTTTTCCTCATTGAACATATAATCTGGTATAATAGCATATATTTGTTTGCTAATATTTTATTGTCTGACCCATAAGAAACTTTGTATAACTTTTTATTGAATCCTCATTGCCTAAAAGAACACCTGGCACATAGTTATTACATTTTAATGAATTAATGGATTAAATGAGAAATATAGGTTCAGTGATGGTATTCTAGTTCTTCAAGTCAGACAGTCAGTGCATAATGATTTACTATTGTAAAATCTTCCAAAAGGTGCAAAAAAGGAAACAAAAAACAAAACCAAAAATAGCTGGAGAAAAACATAGTGAAAGAATATGATGAAATAAAAAATCTACAAACAGAAATTCCCATTCAGATTTTCTGCTGTTCTTTGGCTAATATGTTTATGCCAACAACATAATATAATCCCATTTAGATGAGTATGCAGCAAGAAAACTAATCACCATCATAAAGCAGTTATCTTAAGCTGACACCTTTAGAATCACTTTTCATAAAACTATGGGGTACGGTTTGCAGTCTTAGGGATCTCCTTAACTCCATTTATCCCAAGTATGGGATTTTCAGACCCTACAATCACCATTACCCTTTGTTCAAGGCATAAACTGGCAATCACTGGTAGTTTGCCAGTCTATCAACAGTGACTTGGGAACAAATCATCTCAGGCCACATCCATACTCTTCATAAATATATTGTTAATTTATACCTGTGTTTTTTACTTCCTGTAAAAATCCCTCAATTTTAAGTCTTTATTTTATTAATCCCAAAGATTGGCAAACATTTTCTGTAAAGAGCTTTATGGCCTTATGGGCCTTATGTGTCATGCAGTAAGTGTCATAACTGCTCCACTCTGCTGGTGTAGCACAAAAGAAACTATGTACAACTTGTAAATGAATGTGTTTGGCTGTGTTTCAAGAAAGCTCTACAAAAGCAGGCACCAGACTGCATTCATTCTTCTAGCTGTAGTTTGGCAATCCCTGTTCTACCACACCATCAACTTCGTAATGATCATGACTTACTAGTATCTGACTCCATCTGTCGCTTCTTTCTTTCCCTCCAAATCCTTCCTTAGTCCTTTCCTGGTATACCAGCAGCAACTTATAATAAATTCTTAAGCTTTTCCTTGTAATACCTAAATCCTGGATCTCCCATATGATACCATTCCCAGAAACTCTCTCAAATAAAGATGCTGCATTATCGCACATTATATGTATCTCTGCATGAAGGGACTGGTTTTGGTTCAATGTTGCTTCACACTCCTACCTCCAAATTATTAATTTGCCTTTTCAAAATTCTATTTATTTATTAAAAATACTGTTGAAAGGGACCTGAGTCACTAAACTACTTATTTTTCCTGGTCTTTATTATCTGTAACCTTCCAGAACATATATTCTCTTTCATTTAAGATTTTTTTTTTCATTTATTACATATCCCCTCCCCCCTTTCTGCTTGTCCTTGCTGTGTTCATTCTTGCATTCTTCCATGTCTGCTTGTCCCCCACCATGAGTCAACCTGCTGAGTCAGCTCACCGTGTGGCAGCCTGCCTGCTCCTGGGGCTTGCCCTGCTCATGGGGGCTTGCCCTGCCCGTGACGTCTTTGCCCATGGAGGCTTGCCTTCTCAAGGTCGTCTGCCACTTGAGGAGGCCCCAGGAACTGAACCCAGGGTCTCCTATGTGGTAAACCGGTGCCCTACCAACTGGGTTACAGTTGGCCCCCTTTCATTTAAGATTAATCAGGTTGATCACTTTCTTTTCTACCTCAATGCTATATGATTTCACTATGCAAGTTGACAAGTCATTGCTTACTTTGAGTTCCCTGTACTCTGCCATGTCTTCAATTTTATACCTCCTCCTCTTCAGCCATCAATTCCCAGGAAACACCAAAACATGTCAATAGAAAGTGCCCTCCCCTCAAAATCATTAACAAAGGTTTTTTGTTTCCTAAATGCAAGTACCTTTATTACTGGTTTTCATGTCCAAAATTTTCAAATACTGCCATCATTTCCATCATCTCTACTCCAATTATCTGGGTGAATTTTACCCTTTCAAATAGTCCCTTTCCTTACTCACTTTTTCACTTATCAAGCTTATATTCTGTAGTCACCATTACCATATCATATTCATATATTCACTATCTTACCCTATTGTTTTCTGTTACATGTTTCTGGAAAGCTCTTTAACCCTGGAAGCATCTAAATCTTTGTTTTTGTCTACTTGCACCAGAGTTGGTGGAGTTATGCTGGAAAGAATTACACATCAAACAAGAGGAAAGTCACTCTAACTTCATGATTTAGTTTCTTACTTGAACCCACAATGGCTCCTGTGAAACATATTGTGTTTCATAGACAATTTACTCTACTAAAGTTTTCAAATATAATTATTTCAGATTCTTTAAACTTCAACCCTCACACCCCTCATTCTTTTCCTTTCATGATACAGTAGATCTAATCTCCTGCTTCAAAATCACTATTCACAAATATGCAAAATTGCCTTTACTGGATTTTTTCCACTTCTTTCATTTTGATACATTAAGAGATGTGTTTCTTACCCTAAAACCAATGCCATCGAGGCCTTGGCCAGCTCTTACAATAGATCCTTCCCATTGACATAGAAATTTGTTCAAGAATCTAACCTTTTAAAAGTATATATCCCCTAATTGTGCATCTCAATTTAACATATCTGTCCCATGTCCTTCATATACAAACCTATGGAATTTTGTTTGCCTGATAGCCATTTCTCTTTGTGTTAATAAAAGCAGTGGAATTTTCCTGGGGTAGCATTCATTGTTCATCTATGTTGATCCATGTGCTTCACTTGATTTGATTTGATCTTTGGATACAGAGTTGAAAGTGTGAACACATCTTGGCAAGTCAGTGGATTGCATCTCTTTTCACAATCTTGATTAAAAATGACTGCCTGTCTCAGTACAAACAAAGATGATAATGGTCATTTACTGGTGTTAAAGAGAGCTGCTTTTTTCTTACCAGATCTCAGACTTCAGATAATTTAAGCCTGGAAATTCTGTCCATGTCTAAGAACCAAGTCACAGTAGAGGATAGGAGAGCCTAAAGATAAAGACAGACATCTGTTAGCATAATTTAAAGGCATGTATTGAACCTTACCAGCTTTGTTCTTGTTAGTTGTGATGGTTTGAGGCTGTATGAACACCAGGAAAATTATATTTATAGAGCTAATTCATACTTGTGGATGTGAACCTATTTATATTATATGTGAGACCTTTTGATTAGGTTACTTCATTTGGGAAATGGCCCATGGTGGGTCTTAATCCTCTAACTGAAGTAATTTTTAAATGGATTGAATAAGTATGAAGGAGAAAAGAGAAAGCCACAGAATCTGAAAGAGAGAGTTATGGAAGCAAGAAACTGAAAGCAATGAAACCCAAAAGAGAAGGGAAAGACCAGCAGAGGCTACAATGTGCCTTGCCAATTGACAGAGGAGTCTAGAATTGCTGGCAGCCGGACTTTAGGAAGAAATCACCTCCTCAATGGTGCCTTGATATTGTTTGTTTTCATGGTCTCAGAACTGTAAGCTGTAAGCTTGTAAAAGCCACACATTTCTGGTATATTGCATTTAGGCAGCCTAGCAGACTGGAACAGATTTTGGTACTAAGAGTGGGTTGCTACTATTGCAAATATCAAAACTGTTAAATAAATGACTTTGAAATAAGGTAAAATGTAGAGGTGGGAAGAATTGTGAGATGCTTCATAGAGAAGGCCTAGATTGCTTTGAAAATACTTTTGGTAGAAATATGGACACCAAGGTTACTTCTAATGAAGCCATAGACAGAAATGATGAATGAATGTGTCATTGCAAACTGAAAGAAAGATGACTTGTTTGAAAATGGCAGAGAACTTACCTAAATTGTGTCCTGATGTTTGATGGAAGGCAGAATTTGAAAGTGGCCAGCTTGGATATTTATCTGCATAGATTTCCAAACTAAATGTGAAATTGTGGCCTGGCTACTCCTTCTAGCTTATAGTGAAATGAAAGAGGAAAGAGGTAAGCTGAACGCTGATCTCCTGGGCACAAAGAAAGCAGAAATTGATGATTTAGAAAATTCTGAGATTCCAAGAAGTGAGTCCCCAGAGGAAAGTGCTCCATGTAAGAGTTTAACAGAATATGGAACCAGTCAGCCATTTCAGTGCAAATCAGGATTGGAAGTACAATTATCCAGGAAGGATCTGTGGAAAGACCTGCTGTCAGATGGTATGGAATCCTGTGTATTTCATGTGAAACTGACAATTTTTTTGTGAGATCTGTATGAATGGAACCACTGCCAGCCTGGACTAAAAGAGACAGAAAACAGACAGATTAAAGAAAATGATTTCAAAGGCAGAACCATGGAAGCTGAGGTCTGGACTGAAGACATCTTCTCAAGCCATGAGAATGGACCCACCATGTAATGAAAAGTATGAGTATGCCCTGGAGATTGGAGAGGGTGAGCCTTCTATCCCATTGTGCAGGAAGAGTTTTACCACCCCGGGTTTCTCAGATGTCTGGGAGATTGTGTAGAGACTGGATCCCATCACAGTGCTTGAGTAGGGTGGAGTCTAGAGTCTAGCCACCCACCTGATGCTTGAGGAGTATGGAACCAAGAGCCTGGCCATCATCTCAATGTTTGAAGATATTGGAGACATTACTCTAGTATTGGGGGAGAACATGGCCACTGAATAAGCCCTTAGTTAGGGTGGGACTGCCACTCCATTCAGCCCAGAGGAAAAATCATTGTTTCACACATGGCATTCAGATCTTGAAATCATGGAGATTTCCCTGAAGTGTTTTGAAATTGTTTGGATCAGGAACCCCTGTTTTGCTTCCAATGTCTCCCTATGGGAATGAGAATCTTTATTCTACTACAGACCCTTCATCTTATCTTGACAGTAGATAACCTATTTTACAAGTCTCACAAGTCCACAGTAGTAGGGAAATTGTGCCCAGGATGGACCACACCTGTAACTGATTTGTTTTTTATTCAAATGACTCCAAACTCGAGATAAGCAAATTTAAGAAATTTGAAACACATAAAATATCAATAAAGAGAATCAGTGGTTAATTTTATTTGAGGTACATAATTCTATTCAACTGCAAATGCACGGGCTTCACACTTTCTCAACCACCAATGGAATGTAAATGCATACTACACTCCATTAGGATTAATAAAGGATGAAGAATGTTTGAAGTTAAGTGATGAGTCATAATTCTTAGGTGGAAATGATGTAGGGCTTGGATGTATTAAACAAGATATCTATTATTGGAACATAAAATGGCCTCTATTTCTCCTATACTTTCTGACAAAAATTTAAGAAAAGGAAAGGTGATTTTACACCTTCAGATGGCCCCAGGACAGTTTTAGTTATTTTTTTTAACAAGTCAATTTTATTGATACATATTAATAAAGCATAAACCCATCCAAAGTATAAAATTAATGTTATTTGGTATAATCACATATTTGTGCTTTCATCACTTAAATCATCCTTTAGAGCACTGTCATTATTTCAATAATAATAAACAAAAAACAAACAAACAAACTCATCACCTCTCAACCTCTCTATGTTTCCCCTGCTGTACATAGCTGCTATTATTTTTCCTTCTCTCTAGTATACATGTATTTATATTTTGTAAAAAACTCTTATATATGCAATATCATCCATATTTGTGTTTTACATGAGGTTTTACTATCTTATACATTCACATGTTACAGTTTTTAGATTTCCTTCTAGAAATATACATGATCTTAAAAATTTCCTTTCAACCACTGTCATACCCATACAATATCACTGTTAGTTACAAAAACCATGATATGCTTTAACCATTTCTATTCATTTAAAAAAAAATTTACAAACATCTTACCAATTCTGCACAGATTAACTCTTAGCTTTCCATTCTCTACCCTCTTTCTATTTTCTGCTGACCTATATTCTAATTATTAACTCCATGAGTTTACACAATATATTTAGTCCATAATAGCACAATCATATAGTATTTGTCCTTTTGTGTCTGGCTTGCTTCATGCAACATAATGTCTTCTAGGATCATCCAGGTGTTCGTATGCTTCATGACTTAATTTCTTCTTACCACTGCATAATATTCCATCGTGTGTATACACCACAATTTGCCACAATTTGTTTATCTATTCATCAGCTGATGGACAGCAGGGTTGATTCCAACCTTTGGCTATCATGAATAATGCTGCTATGATCATTGGTGTGTAGATGTCTGTTCCTGTCTCTGCTCTCAATTCTTCTGGCTATGTACCTAGTAGTGGTATAGCTGGGTCACATGCCATGTCTATATTCAGCATCGTTAGGAACTGCAAAACAGTCCTCCACAATGGCTGTACCATTTTACATTCCCACTAACAATGAATAAGTGTTCCTATCTCTTCACATCCTTTCACAATTTTATGAAATTTTTAATAGCGGCCAGTCTAATAGGCATGAAATGATAGCTCATTGTAGTTTTGATTTGCATTTCCCTAATCACTAGTGAGTTCAAACATTTTTTTATGTGTTTCTTTGCCATTTGTATTTCCCCTTTGGACAATTGTCTTCCCAGCTCTTTTGCCCATTTTATAATCAGGTAGTTGATCTTTTTATTGCTGAGTTATATGATCTCTTTGTATATCATGGATATTAAACCCTTATTGGATATGTGATTGCCAAAAATTTTCTCCCATTGAGTCAGCCGACTTTTCACCGTTTTGACAAAGTCATTTGAAGTACAAAAGTGTTTAATTTTGAGGAGGTCCCATTTATCTTTTTTTCTTTGGTTGCTCGTGCTTCAGGTATAAGGTTTAAGAAACTACCACCTACCACAATATTTGATGATGTTTTCTTACATTTTCATGCTGTTCCTTTTCTTTTTAGGTCCTTGATCCATTTTGAGTAAATTTTTGTATAAGGTGTGTGTGATGGTTAGGCTAATGTGTCTACTCAGACAGGTAATTGTGTCCAGGTGTTTGGTTAAGCAAGCACTGGGCCAATTTAATACAAGAGCATTTATGGACTTCACTCACCCATGAGTTTACTGCGTGGATGGCTGATTACATATGCATCAAGCAGGGAAAGTGCATCAGGAATGGATGGCACTTTTTATCCAATCAGTTGAATGCCTTAAAAGGGGAAGTGATTTCAACATTCAGAGAGTATTTCCAGCTCATTTTTGGATACCCGATTCTCCCAAAAACTCAATGAGGACCTTTCATTGGACTTTCATCAGAGTCCCTGGTTTGCAGCCTGCCTGTGGAACCTGGACTTGTGCATCCCCACTGTCGCATGAGGGACTCTTATAAAATCTCATAGTATTGACAGATATCTCCTGTTGATTCTGTTTCCCAAGAGAACCCTGACTAATACAGTGTGAAATAGGGGTCATCTTCTTTTCTTTTGGATATGGATACCCAGATCTCACAGCACAATTTTTTGAATACTTTGTTCTTGTCCTGCTTGGAGGACTTGACTGCCTTGTTAAAAATCACTTGACTGTAGATGTGAGGGTCTATTCCCCAGGTCTTGACTTGGTTCCATTGGTAATTACATCTGTCTTTATGCCAGTACCATGCTGTTTTTACCACTGTAGCTAAGAAATTTGCTTTAAAGTCTAGAAGGGAGAGTCCTCTATCTTGGTTCTTCTTTTAAAGGTGTTTTTGGCTATTCAGGGGCCCTTACACTTCCAAATAAATACAATAATTGCTTTCTCCACTTCTGCAAAAAAAGGCTGTTGGGATTTTTATTGGGATTGCATTGAATCTGGAAACTACTTCAGGTGGAATTAACATTTAACAATATTTAGTATTACAATCCATGAAACGGATATTCCTTCCATTTATTTAAGTTGTCTTCAGTTTCTTTTAGCAATATTTTGTAGTTTTCTGAATAAAGGTCCTTTATATCTTTGGTTAAGTTTTCTCCAAATATTTGATTATTTTAATCACTATCATAAATGGAATTTTTTTCTGATTTCCTCCTCATTGCACATGATGTATGAATCTATCTATTTTTGCGTATTAATCTTGTATCTCACCACTTTGCTGAATTCATCTGTTAGTTCTCGCAGCTTTGTTATGGATTTTTCAGCAGATTCTAGATATAGGATGATGTCATCAATGAATAATGAAAGTTTTACTTATTTCTTTCATATTTGGGTGCCTTTTATTTCTTTATCTATCTTAATTTCTCTAGCTAGAACACCTAGCACTATATTGAATAACAGTGGTGACAGTGAGCCTCTTTGTCACATTCCTGATTTCAGCAGGAAGGTTTTCAGTCTTTCACCATTGAATACAATGCTAGCTGTAAAATTTTCATATATGCACTTTACCATATTGAGAAAGCTTCCTTCTATCCCTATCTTTTGGAGTATTTTTATCAGGAAAGGGTACTGTATTTTGTCAAATGCCTTTTGTGCATCAATTATGAGGATCATGTGATTCTTCTTCTTCAATTCATCAATGCGGTTTATTACACTAATTCATTTTCTTCTGTTGAACCACCCTTGCATACCTGGGATAAAACCCACTTGATCATGGTGTATAATTCTTTTAATGTGCATTTGTATTCTCTTTGCAAGTATATTGTTGAGGATTTTGCATCTATATTTATTAGAGATATTGGTCTGTTATTTTAGAGTGATGTTTGCTTCTGAGAATGAGTTTGGTAGCATTCTTTCCTGTTGAATTTTTGGAAGAGCTTGAACAAGATTGGTATTAGATCAACTTTGAAAGATTGGTAAAATTCACCTGTGAAGAAATCTGGTCCTGGATTTTTTAATCTTTGGGAGGTTTTTGATGACTGTTTGAATCTCTTCACTTGTAATTGGATTGTTGAGGTCTTCTATTTCTTCTAGGGTCAGTGTAGGTGGTTTGTGTGTTTCTAGGAACTTGTCCATTATCTCTACATTATCTAGTTTTTTGGCATACAGTTATTCATAGTATATCTTATGATTTTTCTTATTTCTGCAAGACCATGGTAATGTTCTCCCTTTCATTTCTGATTTTATTTATTTGTGTCTTCTCTCTTATTTTCTTTGTCAGTCTAGCTAAGGGTTTGCCAATTTTGTTCATCTTCTCAAAGAACCAACTTTTGGTTTTCTTGATTCTATTTTTATTTTTGTTGTTCTCAATTTTATTCATTTCTGTTCTGATATTTACTATTTCCTTCCTTCATCTTGGTTTGGGATAAGTTTGCTGTTCTTTTCAAATTCCTCCAGGTGTGCAGTTAGATCTTCAATTTTAGCTCTTTCTTCTTTTTAAATATAAATGTGTTGTTTAATTTCCTGAAATGTATGAATTTTCCCTTTTCCATCCATTATTGATTTCAGTTATGATCAGAGAACGTGTTTTGTATAATATCAATCTTTTTTAAATTATAGACTTGTCTTGTGACATAACATATGGTCTATCTTGGAGAAGGATCCATGAGCACTTTAAAAGAAAGTATATCCTGCTTTTTTGGGGAGCAATGCTCTATAGATGTATGCTAGGTCTAGTTCATTTATATTATTCATGTTCTCAGTTTCTTTATTTGTTCTCTGTCCAGATGTTCTATCTAATCCCGAGAGTGGTGTATTGAAGTCTCCAACTATTATTGTTGCAACATCTATTTCTCCCATCAGTTTTGCCAGTGTGTGTCTCTTGTATCTTGCTGCATAAATATTTGGTATAGTTATTTCTTCTTGGTGAATTGCCCCTTTTATTAACATATAATGATCTTCTTAATTCCTTATAAAAGTTTTGCATTTGAAATCTATTTTGTCTGATGTTCGCATCACGATTCCAGTTCTTTTTTGGTTACTACTTGCATGGAATATTTTTTTCCAACCTTTCACTTTTAACCTGGTTGTGTCCTTATATCTGAGGTGGGTCTCTTGTAGACAACATATAGACAGGTCATATGTCTTTTTATCCATTCTATCACTCTATGTCTTTTGATTGGGGAGTTCAATCCATTATCATTCAATGTTATTATTGTAAAGGCATTACTTACTCCATCCATTTTGTCCTTCAGCTCTCTGTTGTCATATTGTTCTATTGTCTGTCTTCTTATCCTCTAGTTTACACTACCTAAAAATTTAATTCCTAAACTTTTCTCCAAATCTCTTGCCCTTAGTTTTTTCCTTTCCGGTTGTCAGAGTCCCTTTAGTATCTCTTGTAATTCTGGTCTTTTGGTAGCATATTTTATCGGTTTTTGTTTGTCTGTGAAGACTTTGAACTCACCCTCATTTTTGAAGACCAACTTTCCTGGATACATAATTCTTGGCTGGGAGTTTTTTTTTCTTACAGTACCTTAAATACATACCACTTTCTTCTCACTTCCATGATTTCTTTTTTTTTTTTTTTTTTAAAGATTTATTTATTTTATTACATATCTCCCCTTCCCCCCCCCACCCCGTTGCGGTGACGCGCCGAGACT
>PVKH010029684.1:0-12615 GCA_004027955.1 Chaetophractus vellerosus | reverse complement strand
ACTAGAAAGTTTGTTAATCATATTGTTCAAACTTTTTATATTCTTCCTACATTTTATTATTTTTTCTATTAATTCTATAACTTCCTAAGAGATATATGTTAAAAATGTCTCACCATATTTTCTCTCATACTATGTTCATCACATTTTGAAGCTATGTTATAGTGTATATACAAATTTAGAAATATTATTTTCCTGGAAAACTGAACCTTTCATTATTATAAGTTTTGATTCCATTTATAATATTTTTATTTCCTCAATATATATGAGGAAATACACTCTGAGGTAGTTTTCTACTTTTTACTGTTTACTTGTTCTATATTTTCAGTTATTTAACTTTGAACATTTTAGTAACTTTATGCCATATGTTGTGTCTTTCTTCTGGAATCCATTAATTTTTTTTATAACTCAAAAAGAGTTCTCAGTTCATGTTAATATTTATACATTTAATTTATTTTTCTTGCTGTATTGTAGTGGTAAGGACCACTAGAACAATAAGACTTGTATTACCATAATACCAAAATAAGAAGGCATGATATATATTAATAAACATAAATGTTTTTAAGAGGGAAATATAAACAAAATAAAACATTAAAAACTAGAAAATTATATTCAACTTATGAGAGAAAAATGATTAATATATTTGCCATATAAAGGATTCTTTCAAAATAGAAGAAGAAAATTTTGGAAAACCAGGAAAAGACTGTGAAAAGTCATTCACCAAAGAGGACAGTCATATAGCCAATAACCTTGTCAACATCAGTAATTGTCAGTGAAATGGAATAAATAAAAATCTACAGCAAATATCCAATTGCAAAAATTTGGAAATACTCAAATTTTTAAAGACTCTTGAAGGAGTTGAATATAAGACCATAATATTATTTTTAAAAATAGATGGAAGGATGCTTATTATATGTTGTTTAAGAACACAAAGTATTTAGTTTGGGGATAATCAGCAAAGGATGATGCAGTTTAAGCACCTGCAAATCTGATGAGTTAATAGAAAAAAATGGTAATTTGGTAAATATTCTTAAATGATATCTATGTGCTTAAAGCATTTTAACTTACACATGAATCTTTTCAAGTATAGTCAACACATTTCTGTTCCATATCATCATAGTTCCGTATCAAATTTCTTACATACACCACATCATAACAAAATTTTCAAAGATCCCTAGGTGGGGTTTATTTAAAATGGAACAATTTTAAGAGACCTGTATATCAAACACTGCAGAAACTTTCCAGATTTTATACTTCTGCTAGGATTTTACAGCTGCTTGTTTTATTTGCTTTTATTTTTTATTTTTTTTGTGCGTGTGTGTTACATATCCCCCCCTTTCTACTTGCTCTTGCTGTGTTCATTTTTGTGTTCTTCTGTGTCTGCTCTGTCTCCCCCCGTTGCGGCGACACGCCGAGTCAGCTCACTGCGCAGGCGGCTCTGCTCCGTTCACGGGTGGCTTTTGCTTCCGTTTGTGGGTGGCTCTGCCCGTGGCGGCTTTGCCCTGCCCGTGGCAGCTTTTTGCCCCGCCCACGGCAGCTTGCCCCCTCAACGCGGTCTGCCCCACTCGGAGAGGTCCCTGGGAACCAAACCCAGGGCCTCCCATGTGGTGAACCGGCGCCCTATCCACTGGGCTACGGCCGGTCCCCTTACTTGCTTTTAATGACAGCTTTTTCTCAAGCAACCTTTACAGAATATTTTCCAATCAGTCACCTTAACTTTCATACTAACAGCACCTTTATTTTCAAGCTCATATTTCACTGAATTACACACTTTTTATTACCTGATACAGTAATGCACACACATAATGTAAACATGGTAAGTACTAGGCAACTGGTGGGAGCAGATGTGTCCAGGAATGCTACAGAGCACTCTTCTATCCAGGATCACTAAGTATGCTGGAGCTTTGTATTTTTACCTTTTACAGGGAGAAGGACACATATCACTCTTGTAAGTAGCTTAGATGAGTACCAGTTCAGAGATCTATTATAGATATTTAATTATGAAAATGGAAAGATGTGCAGGAAATATTAAATGATAAGTATTTAGAACATTATATAATGTAGGATCACATTTTTAAAAACACTGAAGAAGATATATGTATATATATAGGCTTTCAAAGAAGACTTTCCTGTGACTTAAAATGGGTTGTGGTCCTGCAACGTTGCACCCATTGTTTCCTGACCATTTCCAAGCCGTTTTTCCAGTAGGTCATTGATTATGGTTCTGCCATCCAGTCTGAATGTTTACAGTTAGGCAGAAGCATATGGGGGTGGGATTAGGTACTATTTTTAACTCACTAAAATTTCTACTTTTGTATACATATAAATGGTTGTGTAGTTGTATGGGAAAATATTTTTATACACTTTACCATATTTTCTCTGTGTACAGAGCATTGATGTACTAATTACTAAACAGACATCTGTGTGTTAAATTAGTTCCCTAAGTAGGGTTTTGTGCAAATTTAGTTCAAATATACCTTAAAGCAATTCAAAGTACTAACACTATATTTCTGTAAAAATAGACTATAATCCATATTGTTCAATAATTGCTTCTACATATATCTTTTGTCAGACTATAACACCTCGCTAATAATTATATCAGGATGGTTTAAATTCTCTCAGTATTTTTTTAAAGTTATACAAATTATGTTATACTGCAGTTTCATTTTCAAAGGAAAGCATCTGGGGAAAAATGACTTTCAATTAAATTTGCAAGAGAAATTATGATAGCACTTCAAATGTTCTTTATCACTATAACCATAGATTATACATGCACATTAAAAAGTTTGGTCCTGAGATAATTTTATTATATCATTAACAAAACCTATTTCTTCTAACCATAGCCCTCTAAATAAAAGAATAGCAATACTAATCTGGGAAATGTCCTCTCTGCCGAAAAGAAATACAATGCAGAAGAGAATTTTAGCCTAGCAGAGATCATTAACCATACGCTTCCAAATCTATGAATTATCATCAATTATGCTTCAAATAAAAATAATTATGCAATAATAACATGGACTGTACAAAATATTAAAGATTTTACAAGGGACTAACTGCATTTTGTCATGTCCAAAGGTGTGGAAATGCAGGTCCTAATGATCCATCATTTACAGGTGGTTTATAAGTTATAAGTTGTCACTGTATCTTAAAATATAAAGGGGATATTAAATTGTGTGGCTATAAATATAATAAGTTTTATAATTTGTTATCTCTGTAAGTAATGTTCTACCTTTTAATAATGTTAATAAATATAATATGATATTATGTAGATCTGGAAAGTCTTAATAAAAAATTAGCAACTATTAAGTCTATTGGAATAATTATGGAGGATGCAGAAAAACCTTTTGGGATTAGCATTTAATTGGGAATAGTGAAATATCTCCTTAAGAGTTCAAGAATGTAGGAGTACTTGAAACTAATAACATAAAAGTAATTGTAAATGTAACATCAATCCAATAATGATGACAAACAGATTAAAGAAAACAAGAATCCATCCTAATTCTCATATATTTAATTTTCTGGTATCAGATCCCCTTCATAGATGATTTAGCCTGCTTTGAATTTCTTAACATGGTCTAGCCAAGTGTAATCAATTAGTACCATTTCTGTTGCCATTAACTTGTATTCTCATCCCCAATTGTACCCCTCTCCCCCAACACTGCCCAATGTAATTAATTTGAGATATATCACTCTATTTATGAGTTTAGGATTCTTTTTTAAAATTCCTTCTGTGACTCCATAACTTCTAAAAGACATCCTGTAATTCAGACATGCTGATGTTAACCAGGTTTTACGGTTCTTGAGAACTGCAGCAAAGAAAAATATACTTCACTCCATTGAAGGGATCAGCAAGATTGTGGCAGAGTAAGGAGCTCCAAGAGCCAGTTCATCCTACAAGGCAGTTAGTAATCAGTCAGAGTATCTAAATCACATGTTTGGGGGACCCAGGTGACCAGAAGAACATCGTGAAAAATCCATGGAAGAATGGAAGGAGAAGACTACACATCTGTAGAGAAGATTCGGGAGTAGAGCACTCCATGCCAGGGAAACTGGTGCCCATTCCCTGATGATGGCAAAAGACACTTGGGAACTCTTCCCTGGCTGGAGTGGGAAGCTCCATTTCCCAAAAATGAGAGAGGAAGACATGGTTGGTGCAGATCTCAGCTACCGATTAGTAAATTCACCTGGCTAAAGTCCAATCCTAACAGCAGCTAAAGTTTGAACTTGTCCAACTTGGAAAGAGACTGGTAGCCTCCATTTTAACTCCATCCCCAGCATGAGGGGAAGCAGGGATGATTGAAAATCACAGCAATGGTAGGGACCAGCTTCTTTCCACCCAGGTCAGATTGGTCCACTAGCCTAGGCTCCAACACCGCCTCCAGCAGGGAGGAAGGTGAGGGTATCTACACCAGCCTCTCTGGGCAATTGTGGTCGCTTTTGGCCTGCATGGACAGCTCAGCACCCATATGACTATATCCTTGCCCTAAATAGGACAGAATTGGGGGTGGCATTTCCTCAGCATCTTCAGGCACCTACAGGCATTTTTCATCCCACATGGACTATATTGTTGGACACCAGTTGCTTCATCCCTGCCCCTGATAGGGCGGGAGGAGGGTGAGTGTGACCTCAACATCTCTGGGCAAATGCAGCCACCTTTGGCCCACATGGACTAGATTGTTGTACATATTTGTAGCTCCATCCCTACCCTGAACGGGAAGGAGAAAGAAAAGAACTCCCTCACCCTCTAAGGGATGCAGCAAAGACAGTGCTAAAAAAGGAAATTTATAGCCCTTTATGCTTACATCAAAAAAAGATGAAAAAGCTAAAGTGAATGACCTAACTATATAGCAGGAAGACTAGAAAAAGAACAGCCAATCATTCTCAAAGCAAGCAGAAGTAATGAAATGACAAAGATCAGAGCAGAAATAAATGAAATCGAGAACAAAAACAAAAACAAAAAAATAGAGAAAATTAACAAAACCAAAAGTTGGCTCGGGGCCGGCTCGATAGCCCAGTGGATAGGGCGCCGGCATACCACATGGGAGGTCCTGGGTTCGATTCCCGGGGACCTCTCCTAGCGGGCAGACCGCCTTGAGAATGGCAAGCCGCCATGGGTGGGCCGGAGCCGCCATGGGCAGGGCAAGAAGCTGCCATGGACAGGGCAAGAGCCGCCACGGGCAGGGCAGGTCGCCCGCGAATGGAGCGCAGCCAGCCACCCGCGAACTGAATCAAGCGCTGGCCGTGAACAGACGCAGAGACCCCCCACAAGCGGGGAAAGCCGCGCCTGCGCAGTGACCACTCTCGGCGCGTCACCGCAGCGGGGGGAAGGGGAGATATGTAATAAAAAAAAAAAAAAAAAAAAAAAAAAGTTGGCTCTTCAAAATTAACAAAATTGACAAACCCTTATCTACTCTGACAAAGAAAAAAGAGAGAATGTGCAAATAAATAAAATCAGAAAAGAGAGGGGGCACGTAACTACTGACCACACAGAAACAAAAGATATCATAAGAGGTTACTATGAACCAGTATGCCAACAAATTAGTCAACGTAGATGAAATGAATAAATTCCTAGGAATATACGAACCACTTACACTGACTATAGAAGAACTAAAAGACCTCAACAAACCAATTACAAAGATATTGAAACTGTCATCAAACAATTCACCAAAATGAAAAGTCCTGCACCCCATGGCTTTACAAGTGAATTCTACCAAGCATTTAAAGAAGATTTAATACCAATCTTAATCAAACTCTGTAATGGTTTGAGTTTGATTTAATTATGAATTCCAAAAATATAGATTAGATTATGTTTGTAAACTAATCTGTTCATCTGGGCATGATTAAGTTATGAGTAGGGCGTTAACTGCCACTTCAGTGAGACGTTGAGCCCCACCCCTCGGTGAGCATGGTCTCAAGTATAAAAGGCTAGACAAGAGGCAGCAGAGAAAGCAGATTGAGAGAAGCAGATTGAGAGAAGCAGGATTGAGAGAAGCGGAGATTTGGAGAAGCAGATTTGAGAAGCAGTTCTGACGTTAGAGTGAGCTGTTCGCCCGATAGTCTACAGCTGCCTTGTGGAGAGACGTAACGCATAGAAAGCCTCATGGTCTACAGCTGAACTCGTGAAGGAAATAGAAGCTAAGCCCGGAGAGAAACGCAGCCCCGGGAACAAAGGAATCCAGAAGCCTGAACCCTGGAGACGTCGGCAGCCATCTTGCTCCAACACGTGGACTTTGGTATGGGAAGAAATTTATGCTTTGTGTCCTGGTAACTGTAAGCTTCTACCCCAAATAAATACCCTTTATAAAGACCGACCAATCTTTGGTGTATTTCAAAAGGCACATCTGTGGCTGACCAAAACAAACTCTATAAAGAAATTAAACAGAAAGGAGCATTACCAAACTCATTCTATGAAGCAAATATCACCCTAATACCAAAGTCAGATAAAGATATTATGAAATAAGAAAATTACACATCCAATGTTCTAATGAATATAGATGCCAATATCCTCAAGAAAATACTCATTAACAGAATCCAACAATGCATTAAAATAATCATTCATCATTATCAAATGGGTTTTATACCAGGCATACAAGCATGGCTTAACACAAGAAAATCAATGAATATAATACATCACATTAATAAATCAAAGAAGAAAAATCATATGGTCATCTTGATTGACACAGAAAAGTTATTTGACAAAATACAACATCATTTTGAAAAAAATACTAAAAAAGATAGGGATTGATGGAAACTTTCTCAACAGGATGGGGGGGGGGGATATACGTAAAAGCCCACAGTTAACACTCTACTCAATGGTAAAAGACTGAAAATTTTCCCATTGAGTTCTGAAACAAGACAAGGATGCCCACTGTTACCACTGTTGTTCAAAATAGTGCTAGAGGTTCTAGCTAGAGCAATCAGTCAAGAAAAAGAAAAAAAAAAGCATCAAATTTGGAAAGGAAGAAGTAAAACTTTCACTATTCACAAATGACATGATATTATACCTGTAATGGTTTGACAGTTTTATCTAATTATGAATTCCAAAAATATAAATTGACTCCTGCTTGTAAATTGATCTGTTCATCTGGGCATGATTGGTTTTTGATTAGGGCATTAACTGGGCCAGGTTAGTAGGGCATTGAGCCCTGACCCTCGGTGGGTGTGGTCCCAAGTGTAAAAAGCAAGAAGCAGAGATTTTTAAGAAGCAATCCTGGTGTTGGAGAGGAGCGCTCCAGGAGAAGAGAAGTGAGCCGTTTGCCTGATAGTCTACAGCTCGCCTTGTGGAGAGACACAAAGCATAGAGAGCCTCATGGTCTACAGTTGAACTTGTGGAGGAACCAGAAGTTAAGCCTGGAGAGAAACACAGCCCTGGCAGGAGAGGATCCCAAAGGCCTGAGCCCTTGCAGACGTCGGCAGCTGTCTTGCTCCAATACGTGGACTTTGGTGAGAGAAGAAACTTATGCTTTGTGGCCTGGTAACTGTAAGCTTCTACCCCAAATAAATATCCTTTATAAAGACCAACCAATTTTTTTGTATATTTCCAAAGGCACCCCCGTGGCTGACTAAAACAATACCTTAAAGTACTGAAAAATTGCAACAAAGCTACTAGTGCTAATAAATGAGTTAGGCAGAGTGGCAGTATACAACATTATTATGCAAAAATCAGTGGTGTGTCTATACATCATCAATGGGCAATCTGAGGGGGAGTCAGAAAAAAATTTTCTACTTTCTATAGTAACTACAATAATCAAATATTTTGGAATAAACTTAACCAAGGATTTAAAGTATTTGTACTGAGAAAACTCAATGCTTTGTTACAAGAAATTAAAGAAGACTAAATAATTGGAAGCACATTCGATGTTCATGGATTGCCAGACTAAATATTATTAAGATATCTATTCTACTCATATTGACATGCAGGTTCAATGCAATCCCAATAAAAATTCCAACAGCCTTTTATAAAGAAATGAAAATCAATTTATTAAATTGATTTGGAAGAGTAAGGCACCTGAATAGCCAGAAATACCTTAAAAAGAAGAATGAAGTTGGGCGACTCTCACTTCTGGACTTTAAATCATATTACCTAGCCACAGCGGTAAAAACAGCATGGTACTGGCATAAATATAAACATAAAGACTAATGAAACTGAATTGATAGTTTAGAAACAGACTTTTACTTCTATGGTCAAGTGATTTTTTACAAGTCTGTCAAGGCCACCCAGTTGGGCAGAACAGTGTATTCAACAAATGGTGCTGGGAGACCTGGATATCCATATCCAAAAGAAAGATGACCCCTATCTCACACTTTATACAAAAATTAATTCAAAATGGATCAAAGACCTAAATATAAGTGTGAGAGACCATAAAACTCTTAGAAGAAAATGAAGGAAAACATCTTCAATACCTGGTGGTAAGTGATGGTTGCTTAAACCTTACATTGAAAGCACAAGCAATGAAAGAAAACATGGATACAAGGGACCTCCTCAAAGTTAAACACTTCTATGCTTCCAAGGACTTTGTCAAGAAGGTAAAAAGGCAACCCACTCAATGGGAGAACATATTTGGAAACCACATATCTGATAAAGATTTGATTTCTATGCTATATAAAGAGATCATACAACTCAATAATAAAAGAGCAAAGAATCCAATTAAAAATGGGCAAAAGACTTAAATAGACATTTCTCCTAAGAGCAAGTACAAATGGTGAAAAAGCGCATGAAAAAATGTTCAACATCACTAGCTCTTAGGGAAATGCAAATCAAAACTACAATGAAATATCATCTCACATATCATAGAATGGCCATTATTAAAAACAACATCAACGGGAAACAGCAAGTGCTAGAAAGGATATGGAGAAATAGGAACACTCTTTCACTGTTGGTGGGAATGTAGAATGGTGCAGCCTCTGTGCAAGAAATTTTGGTGGTTCCTCAAGAAGCTAAATATAGAAATGTAATATGATCCAGCAATTCCTCTACAAGGATATATCCACAAGAACTGAAAACAATGACACTATGTTCATAGTGGTGTTATTCACAATTGCCAAAAGATGGAAACAATCCAAGTGTCAATCCACTAATGAATGGATAAACAAAATGTGGTGTATACATACAGTGGAATACTATGCTGCTGTAAGAAGAAATGAAACTGGGGCACACATGATAACATGGATGTACCTTGAGGACATTACATTGAGTGAAATAAGCCAAACACAAAAGGAAAATTTTTGTATGGTCTCAATATTATGAACTAAATACAAAGAATAAGCACGTGGAGTTAAAACCTAGAATGTAGGTTACTAGGAGATAGCTTGAGGTCTAAGAAAGGGTGCGGTACTGATGCTTAATGTATGTAAAATTTTCTTAATGTATGTAGAATTAGCTTGATTGTAAAAGTGTAGAAATGGATAGATTTGATGGGAACACATAGTGAGTACAACTAACAGATCTGGTTTATAAATGAGACTGTGACTGAAAGGTTTAGTTTAGGGACATAAATGTCAATTGAAAGAAAGCTAGAAATAATCTAGGGAGTGAATAGTATAGTGAACCCAGAGATGGAAGAGGATTCTGGTTAGTAGTACAAATACAAGAATATGCTTCTATAAGCGAGACCAAATGTACCTCAATATTACAAGTTGGTAGGAATATGGTGATGCATGAGAAAATACAATTAATGTAACTTATGGACTATAGTTAACAGCCATATTGTAATATTCTTGTATCAATGTGAAAAAAGGTACTATATAAAAGCTAAGGGTCAATAATAGGGGGATATTGGATTTTTTCTTTTGGACTAAGGAAAATGCTCAAAACTTTACTGAGGCGATGACTGTACAGCTCTGTGATGAAAGTGAGAGCTTCTGAGTATACACTTTGGATTGATAGTACAAGGCTTGGTACTGTACCACACAGTGAGCCACGTGGTGGAATATGGACTGTGGTTAACAGTACAAATATGAGAGTGCTCTCTTGTGAACTATAACAAATGTACAATACTAATAATAAATGGTGCTAATAGGGGGACATATACCACATGTAAATTTCAGATCATATTTTGTGATAATATCCTGTTGATGTTTTTTCATAATCTGTAACAAATATTCCACAACAATGCAAGGTGTTGGTGGAGGGGTGTTGTATGGGAATTCTGCATGTTATGCATAATTTATTTAAGGTCACAACTTCTCTAATATAAAATATATATTAAAAAGAGAGAAGCACTTAATTGTACCCTGTGGCAAATCTGAAATACTGAATGAGAAAAAGTACTTTCATACAGTTCATTTAAAAAGTTTCACATTGGTATTTCATATTGTTTTGTTTGGTATGTAAACTGGACTTGCATTTTCTATTTAAACTTTCCTCTTCAAAATGTCATATTCTTACACAGTGTCATATTAATACAGCAAATACTAAGAATGCTTGCATTAAAAATGAATTGTGGTCAGATAGATGATAGATGGATAGATAGAACTAGATAGATGGATAGTTAGAATGATACAGCAAATGTGACAAAAATATTAAAATCGGTGGATCTAGGTACCTGTGTGGGGGAACGTTGGAGTTCTCTGTATGGTTTTGTATTATTTTTGCAACTGTCCTGTAAGTTTTAAATTACTTCAAATTAAAAATTAAAGGGAAAATATTCACTCCATCGAGTGCTGTAAGTACAAATTTTGGCCATGTTTTAATCGATCATTACTTTAAGGTGGTGCTTTATGTCAAATTAGAACTCCTACTCAGAGCCATATACTAAATTTAAAAAGAATATTTAGAAGAATTTGATGCTTTGTAAAAGTTTTGAGGTCCACCTGGTTTGGGTCCTGTGTTGGAAAAAAAGGCTGAAAGTCAGAAATGGGGGAGTTAGTTTTGAAAGAGTTTTGTGATATACTATTAAAATAATTTATTACAAGGTAGATAAGAAGATGGCATTTTCAAAAATGTTTTAAGGAATGGAGGTTCTTAATCACAACACAAATGCAGATACATACCCTTACCAAAAGCACTCATGTTTCAATAGAAAAATTAGATCATACAGAAGGAATAAAAAAATTAGATTATGCAGAACACAAAATTTATTTACCCACAAATAATTGTTAAAGAATAGTATTAACTTTAATCCAGCTATGTGATATTAAAACCTATAAAATAGACTTAGAAATAAACCTGGAAAAATTCAAATACTTTGTATTTTCACTAGAGTCTACCCAGAAATTATAAGGTTAAATCAATGACCAAGAACCTCTATATGGATTTCTTTCATTTCCTTAGAGAATTTTAGTGTTGTTGAAGTCCACAGGTAATTGTTCTGAAATCATTTTGAGGACCCTGTTATAAAAAGGATATTCCAGTTGCTGTGTACTCTGGCTGTCAAGAATCTTAGGCCCCTTTATATGTTTGGGGAAACCAAGAAGCTCATTCATGTCACCCACACTCTCCATCTCCTTACAAGGTGACTTAAACAGCTAATTTAACATTTCTGTCATATCTTTGAATATGGCATGTGTAATAAAAAAACAAACATTACATTAATTCAGGGAGTTTCATTCAGTCTCCTGTGATGGTGGTGATAGTGTTTGAAGCCAAGAAACTGTTGTATATTAAAGACAACAGACCATTGAGATAATGTTTTGTTTATCTGCCTAGTTGGAACTGAAAGTGGTGAAAAATCCATTTAGGATTCAGAGATGGGGATTTGACAATCTATGGAATGGTTGGGATAAAACTCATTAAATAGTCATCCAGATGGCACCAAGAAAAAAAAATGCTTCATTAGGGACACAAGCTTGGAATATTGAGCTGCTCCTTCAATAGAAGAGAATAAATTCAATGAGGAATTCAAGGGCTCTGGATTAGAGTGGCTACTTCTACTAATATTGGAACTAAAGAAAGAGAATGACAAACTCTAATTTTTAAAAGTTTAGATCAGATGGACCAAAGGCTAAAGATTTTCTTTAGCATACTAAAGGTATTTCTTATATTTTGTTGCCTAGGAAATGAATTAATTAAAACAATTCAGAAAGTTTAGGATATAAATTATAATCTTTGATCTTACAATTTTGGAAAATCTCTTAGGCCAAAGTTACACTCTGGGTCAGGAAACAACTAAGCTTTAGAATAGAAAAGCCTTGGATAACTTGGAAACCTTGAACTACCACCCCGCCACCTGACAATGCAGCCTCCCTTGAAAACCAAAAAAATCTTTCATCTCCTGAGTAATGAGGCTGTTCCTGGGGCCATGAGTACCATACGTTCCTCCTGTTTGTCCATCCATTTGCTTGAAAACTCTGTAGCTTACTCACTGAAGGGAGTATTTTGCAAGAGGAAAGTGCTTATTTTCTACTTGCACCAAGCTTGCTAAGTATCTTTTCTTCCAGATATATAAATGGGGATAAATCTGAGGGTGTCAAATGCAGAGTGTCCCGTCCAGCGGGACAGTCAACAGGGGCCTCCAAACCTGTGAGAAAAAGAATGGTATGGGACAGGGAGACACAAGGAACGACAGCAAGACAGTAGGTCTGATCAAGCTGCAAAGGTTTATTGGTGAAGTACAAGTATTTATGCTCAAAGGGAGGAGGGAGTGGCTAGTGAGGGAATGGCTAGCAAAGGAAGGGTGG
>PVKH010029683.1:0-12617 GCA_004027955.1 Chaetophractus vellerosus | reverse complement strand
TTCAGGTTTGCTTTAAAAGGACTTGGCCCTGAGTCTCTATGGAATCCAGTATGGATTTGAACAGCACTTCAAAGTACAAAGACAATGCCAGAGATCCAGGCTTGTTTTCAACAAGAGTCGAAAGGATACCCTCCAAGCTTGGTTTGATAAAACCCTTACCCTGGGTCAGCAACAGAGAACAAATTGCCAAAGAAATTGGCGTTTCAGAGTATAATATTCAGTTTTGGTTTAAAAACGTCAGAATAAAACAGAGAAGACTGGAGTCTGGATGCTCTTTAGGAAAAGATCAAAACCAGGGATGGGGCAAGCCTCAGCCCTGCACTCAAGAATACCTACCAGAAGCCAGAAGACCCGACATCCACCATGAGATCTCAAACAAGTATCTCAGGTCAATCCTTTGTGAAGAACCAAAGCCCTGATATTGCTACCAACTGACTAAACAAACAGGCTCTCCAGAACCAAGAGTTCAAAAATGGTTTCTGAACCAAAGTGATCAGCACCCAGGGCAGAGCAAAAAGGAATCCCTAAATTTCTTGGCAGATAGCCCAAGTGGGAGCCCAGATCTGACTCTTCAACAGCACCAAATCAACCTGTCCATTCTCCCAGCAACTCTCATCATTCTTTTTCCCCGAATTCCTTCTGCAAGAACCTAACATTTCTCACTGCTCTTCCTCTTTCCCAAGTGTCCTTTGTTCCTTGGTGTCTGGTTGGGGTCAGTGGGAGCCAGGGACCTTGTCTCATGAAGGCTCAGCCCACGCAAGCAGCAGGGAGAACAGTCTAACTGTTTGACACCGACTCTGGTCAGGGACATCTCAGATACACAGACGCCTTTCTTGCCCCAGTACCAAGGAAAATGCCAGGATCACAATGAACACACTGGCTGGGAAGTACTGCAGTTTACAGGACTCTTCTCAGCCTCATCCTCAGCATGAAAAAGCCGAGTTGCATGACATAGCTCATATCCTGCGATTGTGGGACGAGGGGTGCCTGGCTCTGATTGCAGAATGGGAACCTCCCAAGGCGACAGTGGAGCAGGCTGGACACAGTGAGGCAGACCTGTGGCCCAGTCAGCTCAGGAGCCACCTCATCTGCGTGACCAACTACACCAGCAATATGTAGAAACCAGAAGGGGTGAGATGACCTCTGTCATCTACAGATTCCAGTAAAAGTACAGACTTCTCTGAACCCGGATGTACAAGAAGAGGACCATTCAGGCCCCTCCAGGCCCCAACCACCCCTCTGTGAGGGAGAACTTCTGTGTTGTTCCACACGCTGCAATGGTCCCCAGGGTCTGAGCTTTAGGTGAAGGAAGATGTCCTTCTCACGACCCTGGTCCAGACCTCCTTTCCTCTGATGTAGAGCTTTTATGATTTAGAGAAGATGGACCATGAGGACATCATTTTCGGGAAGAAGACTAATTCAGGAAGAAGAAGGAACCACTGGGAACCCTAAAGGAGGCTTTTCCTCTGCCTTTGGGCAGTGGTTTCCTTCTGTACTCACTTCATGGAGGAAAGGATTCCTGCCTCTGGCAGTATCATGAGCAACACATAGTGGGATACGTTTGCTGAATCCTTGACGTGAAAAGCATTTTCATGACAAATATGACTTTCTCCCTGCAATCATCATGCCATCAGCAGTCTGGACAACCCACATGAACGCACATGAAGAAAACAGGTCTTAGAGGAACGTGTCTGCATTTGTTGACTTTTGGCAAGATAGAGGTCAAACTTGAAGTTATTTTGCCATGTAAAATACCAGGGAATGCGAGTTTTCTTGATAATATAAGTTTGATAAAGTGAGTTTCCCTGCCCCCCCATCTCTGAGGGTTGAATTGGGAACTAGAAACTACCTCAGCATTCATCAATCAGGGATGATTAAACACACTATGATATATCCATAATACTGAGCCCTCTTCTCATATGAATTTATTTTTTCCTCTGCCCATTTAAAATATCCAGCAAATCATAAGAAAATTATAATAGTAACACCATTCAATCACAAGTATAGTCTACTGATTTTAATATTCCCACATTTTTAGATTGTTCATATATATATATGTATATATCCATTTAATTCCCTATTTTATTATAATTAAATTATATATATTCTTAAAAGTTCTGGGACAATTATCTTTCTAAGCAGTCTTCTCTCTTCGTTTGAAGTGGTAATTTCTAAAAATATGTTATGGTGTTTGAAGGTATTTATGGCTTAATCTTGGTACAATAAAACTATCTTTGAAAAGTAAAAAATAAAAATTAAAAAAAGGTCATCAGCTTGATATAGAAAAACGTTTTCACCCAAACTCAGAAATGCTATTTTAGGTTGCTATGATTTTATGTCTTCTTACCAAAAATGAGGCGTTACAGAGAAGGCTTAGGCTCAGCAAAAAAGGACTGCATCTGATGCGGACACCAGAAAAATATTCTGAATACCACAATCTGAGCCAAAAGTCTAGAACATGACTATGGCAGAGAAAATTAAATAAGATGAGATGCCGAATACTAGACCACATGTTAACACTGTGTAAGACTTTTTCCTCTGACTCTTTTCCCTTTCATGCAAAAAAGTAAAAAATAGAGTAATAAATACTGCTTTTAAAGGGAGTTTAAGACATAGAGCTATCTTTTCTGATGCATGTGTACCTGTTTCAATGAAGTTTACAATTCATCAAGAATATGAAAACCTTAATATCTCATTATACTATGACTTTGGTTGAACTATGGGTCAAATTTTACTGAGTATGTATGTATTGAACCATTTCCAGAATTGTAGTTAAAAAAAGCTTTTTTCTCTAGAGATGAGTAATAAAATAAGCCTCTTCTGTATTTCATAATACAGAACACTGTTCTACGTTCTTTGTTGGGAACTTGTCAAATTAAACTGAAGAGATATTGAGAAATCAAGGAGAAATTCACCAAATCATAGTTCCTAAGAAATAGCTCCCAATTATAATTTTACTAAGAGCAAATCAAGTACTGTTGCAAACTTTATATATGTATAAATAATAAGTTTATTTGATAGCATAAAATGTGTAACATAATTCAGTGAATGGGAGATCATCTCCCAATCTCCAATTTTTGCACAGAACTACTTTTCAAGGAGCTGGCAACACTTCTGATAAGCCTAGTATTAAACAGTTAGACCAACTGCACTGAACTATTCCATTATCTCCCCTAGCAGATTTCCTATGCATTTTGACACTGAACATTATGCAGTTATAATGACAAACTCTATAAACATCTAAATAAATCCTGAAACTTTTCACTGCTGTGAAGTGGTACTAACACTATTCTTTCCAGAAGTCTGCTGATAACTTCTGAGATGTTAGATGACATCTCCTGAGTCTGTCATGAAGATGTCTTAGCTCTACCACTAATCTACTACATGGTCTTGAAAAAAAAGTCAGTTTACTTTTCTGGACCTCAGTTTCTTTGTATATAAGGAGCTTGGTCTTAGGTATTTCTAAGGCCCTTTTCAGCCTTAACATTTCAAAGAGATTGCATCAAGAAGATTTCATTGCCTCCTGTCACCCATTTCTCATTCTGTGAACTAAAAACAATATTTGATTCTTCCTCCATCACAAAGAGGCTGTGGCCATGAGAGGAGCAAGTGTATAAATAGGATTTTGTTATCAGTTTTAAAAAAATCATCAAATGGGGAAAATAATACTTCCCCTGCAGGACTGCTATGAGATTAGACATAATATAATGGGCCCCAAAAAAGTGCTTAATAAATCACAGTAATGATTATTATTTATCATCATACTTAGGAGCTGCCATAGTAGAAGGATCAAAGCATGGAATTTATGGCCAGAGGGAATGGCTTTGAGTCCTGGCTTCATTGTGAGGTAATGGATAGTGTTATAAAGGGAACATCAAGACTCTTATGAACCAAATTGGGATTGCATAATACTACCAAAAAAACCCCATCTCCTTCTCCAGGAAGGCTTCCTAGAACCCTGAGTCCTACCCCAACCTTAATCCTGGGCGAGATGCCTTCGAACCTCATGCTTACCCACCTGAGTAAGTCACACTGTACTACTTGTCTACTTGTTTGTTTTCCTTGTTATTTTATGAACATCTTAAGAGCAAGGGACTCTGTCTTGCTCAATTTTGTAGCCCCAGTGCCTAATATAGTGCCTGAAACATAGCAGGTGTTCAAAATATATCTGTTGAGTAAATGAATATATGAAGCAATGAGAGGTAGAATTTGATGCCTGGTAGAGGAGGTAGAGGAAGAGCTCTTCCCATTACATGGTAGACAGGCCCAGCCTTCCTACCTAAATATGAAAGGATGAAAGACACAGAAACAAAATTCTTCCTACTCATTTTGCTTCCTTATCCTTTAGTGTCAGAGAGGCTAAGCTGGATGAACTATGGTGTATAAGTCAATGTAGCAAAGAAAAATATTCTTACATTTAAAATTTTAAAAAACCTTTAAGGCTTATTTTTTAATGGGTGACAAGGCAGAATTGTGTGCTTTTCACCCCTGACCTTCACTACGACAGCCTCCTTCACCCACATGATCTAGGTAGAGAGATCTACACACTTTAAGTGCTCCAGAATATTGAAGTCATAAACACTATCTTGACAAGACCAGATCCTAGGTATATTAATCTAAAAGATCCTGAAGGGGGCTAAAGGCTTCAGCAAGGTCACCTGTCTCTTCATCTTCTTGTCCTGCTGAGCTGTTCTCCGGAAGAAGGCAGGTTAGGCTAAAAGCGACTTGGGCGTGAGTCTCAGCCCTGCCACTTACTAGCCATGTGACCTTCCTCAAGTTCCTAAACTCTTACTGTTTTATTTTCTCAGCTATAAAATGGGTGCAATACCTCTTTAAATCCAGCCTGCCTCTTGGGAATATTGCAGGACAAATGCGATCCTATCTAGGAAAGAATATTTTGCACTCTTAAATGCTATGCAAATATAAAGTATATTATTTCTTTATGTTATAATCCCAAACATAAAATTAAGCTGTTTCCCTGGGAAATGCATGTAATGTAATAAAAGACCTCATAGTTAAGGGTTAAGATCTTCATATATTCCAGATTGCACTGTGGGAAAAGTCAAGTATGCAGAGACAAAAAGTCAAGTATGCAGAGTAACAAATGACAAAGAAACACAAAAGGATTAATTGACTATAAATTTTAGAGTAAATCAATGAATAACTATAATATATCTTATCTCTATTCTTCCCTGTGACCCTCCTGGCATAGTCCAGCTAGACTTATTAATAAGCACCTGACTAGCCAAAGGAGCGGTTGCCCAAATTCTCGGCATCCCACAGGCAAGCCCAAATGTTTCTAAAGCTGGAACAGAGAGGTAGGCTGGAGGTCAAGCACATTTTTGCCTCCATCCTTTACTCATCTGCTTGAGGCACCACAACGAGAGCTCTTATACCCCAAATCCCAGCCTCCTGGGAGCTTTGCCTATAGCCGACCCTAGGGAGAGGTCCTTCTCTTGATATCCCTCTAAATGCACTTTAAGAAAAATTAAACAAACAAAACATTAGTGTTTATGGGATTTCTTCTTTTTTTCCCTGCACAGATGGGACATCAGTTTCTGAGTAAGAGAGAAGAGACTGTTGTGAAAGCATTTTCTAAACACTGTATTTCTAACTACCAGTTTAATATCGTCAGGATCTCTAAAGAGCATCAGATGAAAACAGTGAGTCTTATGAACCAACCACCTCTTTTACCAGATAAAATTAGACTAATACATCAAACATTATCAGAGACTCCAATTAATCTTTATCAGGGTCTTCTGAGGATAGAGCAGAAAACCAAGACACTGTTAGACCAAATAGAGATTTATGTGCATAACCTTCTGTTTCACTTTATTCCTAAAATATTTGTAGATCTTTTGAAAAGAGATTAAAATGTATGAAACTTATTTTTTTTGCTCTAATAGTGAAATGAGAGGTGTAGTGGAAGGCAAAACAAGCCCCCCCCCCAAAAAAAACCAAAAAAACAAGGACCTTTGAAATAGGTGAGGCCAACCTGAAAAGGATAACAAATCTTATCTTTAGACAAAGGTTTTAGTTCCTCAGGCCCTCCAAGAGGTTTGCTCACACAAAACAGTGGCTATGCCTTGTTTAGGCCATCCCCAAATCCAGCAGGTGATGCTGGAGAACAGTGGTTCTGTAATATTTTTGGAACCAGGACTGAAGTAAGATTCTGACATTCCTGAAGAGCAATCATCTCTATCCTTGTGAGGCTATTGAACAAGAAAAACCTCTGGGTCGTGAACAAGAGAGCCTATAATATGAAATCCATTTTCTAAAGGCTAACATTCCACATGTCATCATCACTCATGGAGGTAATTTTAAAACAGTCCTTTAAAAGTCTCATCTCTGTCCCTCCTCCACTCTCACTCTGACTTCTTTCTTGCTGCTCCATGCCTAGATGAGGCATCACAACAGCCCTCTTGCTTGGCTCTGATGTCTGTATTCTTGGCTTGCTCTACAGGCCAGAGAACCAGCAGCATGGGCAATGCCTAGCAGCTGGTTGAGAATGCAGAATCTCAGGCCCTATTCTAGACCTACTGACTTGAAGAAGAATCTGCACTTTAAGAGGATTCCTGGTGATTCGTGTGTACTTTAAAGTTTGAGAAGCACTGCTCTAATCCATCTGCACTACCAGCCAAACCATCCCCTTTTGTGATAAATCAATACCCCTCAGCCTGCCAAGGAAAGCCCTAACAGGGCCAATCCAAAGTACTCAGTATTACGTTCCAGTCTCCTTAGTATACACTGTCTAGTGAAAGCAGGCTGTTTTGCAGAGAGCACAGGGAGAACACCTGGCCCAGTGCTTAGCAGTATCTAGTATCCACTCAATAAACACATATTCCTCTTTATAACTACTCAGTATTCTTAACATCCTCGTTTCTCTTTCAGTTGCACCCTTTCCTGTAATGATATCTCTTCCTCCCAGTATCTAAGATGGATCCTCTAGTAAGGATTAAAAGCCTAGTCTCTAATATAAAACTTTTTAGCCCTAAAGCTTGTTTGCTGTGCGAATTTGGAAAACTATTTAACTTCTCAAAGCCTCAGTTTCCTGCTCCATAAACTGGGGGTGTTAACAGTACCTTCCTCTTAGGGATGCTGAGAAAGCATTCAATAGGTATTAGCTGTTCTGAGCTCAGCTTAACACCTCCTCACTGACCACTTTAGTTGTAGATACTTTCATTTCTTCTTTAAATAACTACAGCATTGGCAGGCCAAGCCATACAATTTGGCACCTAATTGTAACCTCCTGTAGAGATCTCTAATTGCTTTTATTTTGTTGGTTTTATCTATTGATCTGGATCTTAAAAACAAAAAGGGTCAGGATTGTTGACTGTTGCTGTTTTTACAGGTTCTGAAAGTAATTCATTGTCATTAAGGGAAATACAGAAAAATATTTTTTAAAGAAATGAAAAATCATTCATTAACTCACACTAAGAAACAACAAATGTCAACATTTTAGATTATTTCATTCCAAATGAGCAGCAGTCTTGTGTTTCAAGAGGGCAAGGGCCAAGTCTTAATTTTCTTGAAATTTTCCCCAACCTCCTTTCCACACAAATCCCCTCCACACTCCAAGCATCTAACCTAGTACAGTGCTAAACACTTAGCAGCTGACAAATAGATACCTGCTTATTAGTTGACTGATGTATTGATTTAAGTGACTTGCCCTGAACTTATATGTAGAATGTCTACCCATAAAAATAAGAGCACCATCAAAATTAGTGACATAATTTGTTTGCTTTTTGTTCAGCTCAAGGTGCTTTAAGCGTGTACATAGTTGTATTCTATGTGAACTGCTGTTGTATTTGCTGATCAACATGTGTTTTTGGAGAGCTTCACATTTCCCTTTTCAACTTAGTCAAATTTCACGTACCTACAGGAATGGTCATCCCATGAATTTTATCAGCCCAGCCTGCATAATACCGGAGAGTTTTTATGACGCCCTGTAAATCCACATAAAAAGCTTGGAGGAATGGTTTGCCACCATTTAGGGATTCCATGGTCTGTTGGAAAAGAAATGGAGAGAAATTAAGTCCAGTGATCTTCCAGTGATATGCTAAAATTTTCTAGAGCAGGAGAGAGAAAGAGAATATTAATGAATATGAATGGTAAGGAATACCTGGTCGACTCTGTTTTCCCAAATAAAAGGATTTTTAGAACTGTCAGTTTGGTTTGGTTTCTAGTAAAAAACACTTTGAGTATAGATGTGCACAGTCTGGAGTGTGGGTATTTCCAGTAACTATCCAAATACGTAAACACAACATTTCTGTTATATTAGGGGTCAGAGCTGAGTGGGGATTTTTTTTGGCATCTACACCAGTAATCTAAATCCATAAAGAGGAGTGGGGTGAGGGGCTTGTTATGCAACTGAGGAGAATATAAAATGTCCTCCACAGCTGCCAAGACCCCTACAGAGAAAAGGAATATCCACAGTGCAGAGCCAGTTTATTTATTACCACCAAATAAACAAGATTTCCTCATGGGCAGTTCATACTTTAACAGCTAAAAGGCTGGGATTTTTGTAAACATCTGTGTTAACAATCATTATCTATTAAGAGTAAAGCACGAGGTCCATTTAATGAATACAGTGATATTAAACAGCTTTAGATGTAGATGTTATTTTAATGAAATGCTTCTAAATTGGTTAAGCCTGTAACAAACAGAATGACAAATGAACACACTGTCATGAGAAAAGATATTTTCACTTGAGAAGTATTAAAGGTGATAAAAGTTTAACAAATGAAATAAACAAAAAATATGTTTATAATCTCATTTCCTTCTCCTTAGGGACATTTTATAAAATATACTGGTGTGAAAATAATTTGATTGCTGACAAAGTTAATAGTGAAATATTTTCCATTCAATAAAAATATTGTTACTTACAGTGCAATTTATCCATTTAGTATTAATACAAGAAGGAACTCATTTTTAGAACTTTTACATGTTTATGGGATAGATATTTCATGCTCTATGAGTTAGCATGCAGCTAGCGCAGAACCAAAGTATAAAGGGCACAGGGGGAGTAGAGAGTCGATCTCTCTACTTTGGTCCCTACAAAATGGGTCTACTGACACCAGCCACCTTCACCTGAGAATTGCCAACCTTGTGTCTATTTCAATTGTGTTTGTGGGAATCAATATTAACTTCCATTTTCTGGTCAGGGGGTGTCCTGTTTTCCCAATAAAACTCACTCCTCTCATAGCTTGGGAGTGTTTAAAAATAGGAATCACATTTAGGTGTGGTTGGGAAAGAGACTTGATTACAGTGAGACATATAGCAGAAAAAGAAGGGCGTTTGAATTATATGTGAAAATTTAATTGCAGAAATGAATTCTATCATCTTCTAGTGCATACTGTTAGTCTAATGTGAATAATAGTATATAAATATATATATATTTAATTCAAACAGACCCTTAGTGACCATTTATGTGCCCCCATTGATTATGTGCTAGGAACTGTGTTAAGATTACAAAAAGTAAAGAAGTAAACATACAACTTTTCATTCTCAAGGATATCATAATCTAGCAATGAGAAAGCATATACACCAGCATTTCCCAAGGAAGTCTAAAGAACTCAATTTTGCAAGATATTAATAGGGTAGTAAAAAAAAATAGTGTTCACATTCAAATTAATTTCAAACACTGAGTAGAGGTTTTCAGAGCCTTTAACATGCTGAATGTCTTGTAGGCTCTCCAAGATGGAATTACTTCACCTAACTTTCACAATATGCCTGAACACCACAGGGTGTTCAGGGTGTAACCCACAGAGTACCAGATTAGAAAATGTTTGTTATAAGCAAATAAATGCTATATATAGCTGGAATTCCAAAACAATGCCATAAAGGAATCATTTTTGTTTCTATAATATGAAAGGATCACTGAAGGGGATGGTAGGAAGGAAGAAAATGGGTAGGAAAGCTAATGATGAAGGATACTAATGCCTCCCTCTCCTGACCCAAGCCCAATAAGTAATTTGTTTTTCTAAGTAGAGAGCAGAGGACTGTTCTTGGCTTGAATGCCATGAGTGTTGACTGAACAAGCAAGCGTTAGATATTAATCAATATTAATCTTTGTATATTGATCAAATGTGAGTCAACCAGGTGGAGATCACTGAGGTACATGGATATCCCTGAGATATAGAAGATACATTTCTAAACTAACACTAGGAGAGGGGCATTCCTTATGTGAGAAAATGATGGATTCAATAAAGAAAGTTGCTGCCAGGTCCTGCTCTCTCAGCATTCTATTGATTCTAGAAAGTAACGGAAGAACAAATGGAGGAGAAGTATATGAAAGTCATATCATGCCCTCTGCTTCTTAAGGGTTCTCCTCAGTCAAGAGAAGTTGACTCTCAAGAAGTTAAAAACTAGTCCTATTTGATTCTCAAAACAATCGTGTGGTATTGGTTTTCTGCAAGCACCATGGTGACTCTCTTGTTTTTTTGTTTTGGTTTTGTTTCGTTTGGCCAGGGTGAGGAGTGGGAAAGAAGGAAAGTCCTCACCAGTCATGGGAAGTTATGGTTCTGTTCTTCAAAATTCAGTAAAAAAGATATTCTCCATTCATCTTCCACCTCTCCCACTGATCCCCAAACCAAACGTCTCTCATTTTTCATGTGCATTATTGCATTCTTAGCTTTCTTCACAGATCTGCTTCACATGATATTTTCATAAAGACTGAGGAAAATAAATTTCAATTAAATGGTAAAGTTTTGGTAAACACTTAATGTTAGGCTACTTACTGCAAGAACTGCTCTGTCTCGTTCCACCAAGTCTGCAAGCTTATCCAACAGACGTCCTCTTTCTGAAGCATCCATCCTTCTCCACACTGAACCAAGAGAGAATGCCAGGCGGGCTGCCTGCACTGCTTTATCTATATCTGCCTATTAAAGAGAAAGAGATACAACTGAAGAGAGCCAACACTCCAATTAAAGGAAGAACTATCTACCCTCATGAAAAAGGTGATAATGAAAATAAATGGTGGGTCTAAACAGCATATGTTTATTGACTGGCTGTTTGAAGCTAATTATTTCACAAGGAATATTTTTCCAAGAAAGACATAAAGACATACCTTATCTGCTTCTTGAACTTCACACACTGGTTCCCCTGTGGCTGGATTATAGACAGTGAATGCTTTCCCACTCTCTGAGTTCTGCCACTCATTGTTAATAAAAATCTAAGGGAATAAACAACAAAAGAATCTGTGAAAAAGGTGATAGGAAGCCAGCCAATAACCAAGTATTATTGAAATCCCATGGTAACAATATTTTTCCCATATGCTTGCTGGTATACAATAAAAGCATAGAATCCAAAGAGTTACAAGAGACCATAAATAATATGTATTTCAGCCTCACTCCCAATTGAGGAATTTCCTCTATGATATTTTTAGCTCAATGTCATCCAAAAATTAAATGGAGTTCTTACCTTTAGTGAACCTGGCAACCAGTGAAAGAGACAAAGAAAGATGAAAAGACAGTGTCTCACATACACTCAAACCACACACTGAGGTTGACAAAATATTGATAGTCCAAGCTCTGGTAAGTAGCTATAAGAGTTAAATCATGGACCAAACTGACAGCTATCAAACTGTAGATTCTAGTTTCTCTGTCAGAAGCATAAGTGACTTCTCAGGGGAACTGAATAGTGCTAGAATAAGCATTCACCTAATTTATCACCAGATCCTTAACCGAACAAAATACTATGACCAAACCAACTAGTGAATTAAATAAATTACATGTGTAAATCCAAGTTAGATTTCTTTCCTTTTGCTGAGTAGGTTACACGGCTCAACAAAAGGAAAATGGGCTATAACTTGCGAATTGGTCTCTTTAGGATTTCTTAATAGTATTGGTTTCCTTATGTAAATAAAATGGAGATTATATGAAAATGGCAGAGACCAATGGTTAAAGAAATTATTCAAGTCAATTTCTCATGATTTGTAAGTTAAAGAAGAGGGGGAAAGGGAGGAAAAGGGTTTTCTAAAAATTTTTATCAATATTAAGAGACAAACACAAAGAATACACAAAGGTGTTTTACCTTTAAAATTTATGGCACCACAATAAAAATGTCTGAATTTATAAAGCAGTCAGTAAGCCAACTTAGGAAAAAAAGACCATGACACACTGATTTATTATTGCCTACTATCTTAATAATGACAGATAAAGCTAAATAAGTACAGATCTACAATTTTAAATACCAAAATTTTAGAAAATGTTCCAAAACTTTCCTTTCATACATTTCCTTGATTTGATAAATAATGGGTCTGTATAGAAGGAGGCACTGATTAAACTAAAGCCTTCTTTTCCTGAAGGCTTTTTAAGATAAAGGGAAAGAAAAGACTTTAAATTTGTGTGGCACTATTTACAAATGTATTAAGCAAAAACCCAGTGACCTTGTAATTGTATAGCATTTTCTAGTTTATAATACAAGTTCATAAATACACTTAACATAATGTATTCATTTATTCAATAAATACTTAAGACAATTCTAGGCTTAAACACCCCTAGACATAGGAAAGGCAAAGATGACTAAGAGAGTTCCTGCCCTCCAGGGTCTTACAGTGTCTAGCAGTTTGTTAAATACTCACAACAGCCCTGTGACGTAGGATTTTAGTTTCTCTA
>PVKH010029682.1:0-12586 GCA_004027955.1 Chaetophractus vellerosus | reverse complement strand
GATGGGTGGGGTAATCAAGAAAAACAGCAAACAACTGGGATTCCTCCCCTGTCATTAGCAATGGGTTGAAATAATTAATGGCTCACAAAGCAAGTGCAAAGGCCAAACTGACCCTGGTCTTGCCTTCTCCCACCACCCCCATTCTTGCCTTCTTCCCCCTGTTCTGGCCTTCTTCCCCTCCCCACCTGGATTAACTCACAAGTAAACCTGGGAATTTTTAATTTGTATGGGGAATTGTAGTCTCTAAAGTGGCCCTCTTTATCAGTTTTCAGCCCCTTCCTCTCTACCTGGGACACTTGATCTGTTATTTTCTCCCATTTCTCTTCTCTCTATTCCTTAATAAATTACTGGCCTAACTAACCAGGCTTGCTTTTAAAAATTCATTTCTTTTAGCTTAGCCAAGAACCTATAGATAATCCAGCAGCACTCTTGCCTTTTCCCCTTGTCCTGTCTGAGAAACCCAGTATTGTCAGGTCTTAAATGGAGGTACATTAGCACCTTGCTGTATGTGCTCCTTCTTTACTGCTTGCAGCTTCTGCAAATGTAACAGATGCAAGTACTCAGTTTTCTGGTGATTGACCATTTAAATAGTTCATAGTTTACTTTTAAAAAGAAGAAAAGAAAACCCAATTGCATCTATAGCTAACTATATCTACAATCAACTGAGATTACCTAACCAATGACAGAAGTCACATCTAATCAGTTGAAGGCCTTAAAAAGTGAAGCATAATTTCAGCTGTCAAAGGAAGAATTTTCCTCTCTACTTCAGCCAGTCAACTTCTGGGGATTCATTGAAAACCTTCATCTGAGTTCCCATTTCCAGCCAACATACAGAATCCAGACTTACAGACTTGCCCATCTCCACAGTTATGGAGAGTGCTGGCTTTCTTATAGTAAACTGCCATGCAGTGACTTTTATTTTGTCCTTAAATTTTTTTAAAAAATTACAAACACTCCTTCTTCTTATCCTCCTCCCCTGGAATTCTTGAGTTTCTTTCTACCACTGTGAATTTGCTATTTCTAGTCCTCTCTTGTAAGTGATACTATACAATTTTTTTCCTTATGTATCAAGCTTGTTTCATTAAGCATAATGTTTTCAGAGTTTCTTCCATGTTACAGCAGCTCTCATAAGTTCAGTTTTTCTAGTGGCCAAATAATATTCCACTGTATTTATGTACCACATTTTGGTAATTCATACATTTGTTGATAGACACTTGGGTTGTTTCCAGCTTTTGGCTATTGTTGATGCTGTTTTAAACATTGGTGTAAAAATATCTGTGATCCTGTTTTCACTTTCTTTTGGATATATATCTAGATAGGAGGTTGCTCGGTCAAATTGTAATTCTATGTTTAACTTTCTGAGCAAGCACCGTATCACTTTCCACAGTGGCTACACCATTTGACATTCACACCAACAATACGCTAGAGTTCCAATTTCTCCACATCCTCACTAAGTTATTTTCCATTTTAAAAGGAGTAGCCATTTTTTGTGGGTGTGAAGTAGTATATCATTGTGGTTTTAAATGAATTTCCCTATTGGCTAAAGATGTTGAGCATCTTTTCATGTGTTTATTGGCCATTTGTATATCTTCTCTGGAGTACTGTCTATTGAAGTCCTTTGCCAGTAGGATGATCCACTGATGTGCTCTTGTTATTGATGACTAGCCTCATGAGACTTTGCTCTTGAAATTGAAACTTGGCCTATTGTTATGGGGTTCCTAAGAGTTGCCTCCTGAGATCCTCCTTGGTAATCATATGTGGCCTCTCTCTAAGCCAAGCTTGGCATATGAATGCATTACCTTGCTCCCAGTGTGGGACATGACTCCTGGGAATGGGCCTCCCTGGCAATGAGAGATTACTAACAAGTCCCAATGGACAATACAACTGGAATAAGACCTCAAACAAAAGTGGGGAAAGGCAAAGACAAATGAGTTCATATGGCTAAGAGACTTCAAAGTGAGTTGGGAGGTCATCCCAGAGGTAATACTTATGCACATCTCAGCAATACCTCATAGGCATCCAATGTGGATATCATCCCAAATGGAGGGGCTCCTGAGGGCTCTGGAGACACCCAGGTCCTATATCAGGGTGGATAGCTCTGGAGTTTGGTGTCTTATCAATGGGCCCTACTTTGGAATCTGTGCTCCTGAGAGTGACAGAGTTGGCCTCAAATATATCTTCCCTGCACATGGTCCATCTGTCCTTTCTCTTCAAACCTATATGTGGTGCTGGAGTTTGTAGGTGTACTTCCAGAGACTGGAGTCTTAAGGCTGTCCATGTGCCAGCTGGGCCCAGAATTTCATTGGAGCTGCAGCTCTTATTCTACAGTGCAATGGACTCACCCAGGACAACTGGCAGGGAGATGATGATGGACAAAGGCCATCCAAGGGAATGGAGAGAGTCTGCAGCTGCAGGCAGGGCAATCCCATCCATCTTATCCATGGGATATAAGTCCCCTCACACTTGGAGTTGGAGTGCACATCACCATCCCAGACTCTTCAGGATGGGGGAAGAGCTATGGACTAGAGTGTACTTACTGGTATTCTGTTATAGCCTTATTGTGATTCAAGCAATAGAAGAAATTACAACAGTAATCTGGAGCCAGTGGCCATTGAATGCTTTGGGGGCAGGGAGAGGGAAAAGCAATGTAATACAGTGGCTGTTTCAGGACTTGTGAATAATCCTGAGTGACATTGCTAAGACAGATATCGGCCATATCATCATATAACATGCATAACTGTGTGGGAGAGAGTGTGGTCTACAATGTGAACTATGGTCCATGCTTAATGGCAAAGCCCCAGGATAAGTATATCCATTGCAGATCATGTGCCACACTAATGAAGGATGTTTATGTGGGAGGTTGTAGGAGGTGTGGGAGGAGGAGCATATGGGAATCCCTATAATTTTTGTATAACAATTATGTAATCTAAGTATCTTTTTAAAAATTAAAAAAACTATTATTAAAAAAACCCTTTGTCCATTAAAACAAATTAAAACCTGATATTAGGTGGTGGATTCTTTAACCTTACACTGAAAGCTCTAGCAATGAAAGAATACAGGATATGTGGTATTCCTCAAACTTAAACACTTTTGTGATTCAATGGACTTTGCCAAGATGTTGAAAAGGCAACACACTCAATGGAAAAAAATAACTGGAAACCACATATCCAATAAGGGTTTGATTTCCATTCTATATAAAGATTTCACACAACTCAACACTAAAAGAGCAAACAATCCAATTCAGAAATGTGCTAATGGGGAGCTAAAGGGGTTGAGAACCTGTTTCCTATATGGGAGGTCCTGGGTTTGGTTCATGGTGCCTCCTATTAAAAAAAAAAGTCATAAACAACCCACAAGCAAAACAAATGAGAAAACCAACTCAGGAGAGCCAATAAGGCTCAGGGTTTGAGTGCTGGCCTCCCAAATATGAGGTCCTAGGTTAAATCCCTGAACCACAAAAAATGGACAAAAGACTTAGACATTTCTCCAAAGAGGAATGTCCAAAAAGCATATGAAAAAAAAAAGTTCAATATCACTAGTTATTAGGGAAATGCTAATCAAAACAATAATGAAATATCATCTCATACCACATAGAATGACAATAAGTGCTGGAGAGGATGTGGAGAAATAAGAACACTCCTTCACTGTTGGTGGGAATGTAAAATGGAGCAGCCTCTGTGAAGCACAGTTTGGAGACTCCTCAAGAAGCTAAATATAGATTTGCCATATGAGGCAGCAATTTCTTTACTAGGAATATATCCAGAGAACTGAAAACTGTGAGGTGAACAGATATTTGCACACCAATGTTCATAGTGGCATTATTTCCAATTGCCAAAAAATGGAAGCAACCCATGTCCATCAACCAATGAATGGGTAAACCACAAAAGTTGGTATATATATGTGATGGAATTCTATGCTGCTCTAAGAAAAAATGAAATGGAACACATATGATAACATGGATGAACCTTGAAAACATTATGTTAAGTGAAATAAGCCAGACATTAATGGACAAATATTGCATGGTCTCTGCGAATTAAATAGGAAGAGTAAATGTTTGGAGTTAAAACCTAGAGTAAAAGTTATTATAAGATAAAAGGAGGGCTGAGAAGGTGGACTGATACTTAATGTATGTGGAAATTTTAATTAACTTGACTGTAAATGTGTGGAAATGGACAGAGTTGATGGTAACTCATTATAGTGAGTAGAACTAATGCATCTATTCTATAAATGGGATTGTGGCTGAAAGGGTAGTTGTGGTATGTAAATGTGAAATGAATGAAAGCTCTAGAAAAATCTAGGGACTGAAAAACAAAACATAGTGAACACAGAGGTGGATGAGAATTTTGGTTAATAGTACAAATACAAAATGTCATTCTCTGACCTAGAACAAATGTACATCACTACTGTAAGGTGGTAAGAATATGGAGAAGCATAGGAGAAACACAATTAATATAACCTGTGGACTATAGTTAACAGCAATACTGTAATATTCTTATATCAATTCTAAAGACGTATGGTGTTAATTGTATGGGAGTATGGAAAAAATATACAAAATGTATGCTATAGACCACAGTGGTAATAGTCTGATGACATTACCTTATAATTTGTAACAAATGTTCCACAACAATGTGGTGAATGGTTGCTGTATGGGAATTCCACATATGTTCATGATTATTTTGTAATTTCACAAACCCTCTAATAAAACATACTTTAGAAAAAGAAGTTAAATTATTTCTATTCTGAGATGACATGATCTTATATGTAGAAAAATCCTATAGCAGTCACATAAACACATATCTACACTCATACATACATACACACTATATTAGAGCTAATAAATAAATGCAGTAAACTTGCAGGGTAAAAGATTAACGTGCATAAGTCAGTTGTATTTAGGCAAAAAGAAAATTAAGGAAAAATTAATTTTCAGATGCATCAAAAATAATAAAATTGCAATGAATAATTTTAACCATTATGCAAGATTTATATACTGATATCTATAAGATATTGCTGAAAGTAATTAAAAAGGGGCTAAAGAAATGTAAAGACATCCCATTTAATCAAATGGCAGATTTATTGTAGTTAAGGTGGCAATTCTCACCACCTAAAATTTATAGATACAATGCAATGTGTATCTCTAAACTATGTGATTATAAAGCAAATACCATTTATGGACACTTTGGATGAATTATTAGGTATCAATTAAATTAATTTCTTTTAAAAATATAAGAAGGTAACCTTAAAATCAGTGAATTTTAAGGAGAACCTGAATAGATAAAATTATACTGAATGTGGCAGTTTGATATAGTTATGAATTTGAAAAATAGATATAGGATTATGCTTGTAAATTGGTTTGTTCCTCTGGGCATGATTAAGTTATGATTAGAGCTTTGATTGGGCTATGTCAGTAGGATGTTGTGTCCCTGCCCCTTTGTTGGTGGGGACTCAGAGATAAAACTACATGGTAGAACAGAGGAGTTAGTTGGAGTTTTGATGCTGGAGACCTGATGCTGAGTTTTAATGCCGGAGCCCAGGGAAACAGGCACACAGCAGAGATTGGTCATGAGGAAGGAGAGAAGGCCCCCAGGAAGAGATGAGCTGTTTGCCTGATAATCTACAGCTGGCCTTATGGAGGGAGGCAAAGCCAAGACAGCCTCATAGTCTACAGCAGACCTTGTGGAGAAAAAGCACAGCAGCTGAGCCTGGAGAGAAACAGAGCCCCAGGAAGACAGGAACCCAGGAAGCCTGAACCCTCACAGATGTCAGCATCCATCTTGCTCCAACACATGGCCATAGATTTTGGTGAAGGAAGTAACTTATGCTTCAAGGCCTGGTAAATGTAATTTCTACCCCAAATAAATACCCTTTATAAAACCAAACAATTTCTGGTATTTTGCATCAGCATCTCTGGAAGATATCCATACCGTATTGCAAAACATAATACAAATCTAAAGTTATTAAAATATTATGATACTGACATAAATGAAAACATCTAAAAGAATGAAATAGAATTGATACTTCAAATTTTAATCCTTACCTTAGAATATTTACAAAAAATTATGCCATTTAGAGAGGTAAATATAAGAGCAAAACTATACCACTCTTACAAGTAAATGTAAGGGCAATTCTTCATTACTTTGTATGTGGCAATTGATCCTTAGATATGACATTATAGTCACTAGAAACAAAGGGAAAAATAGACAAATTGGATTTCACAAAAATTAAAAACTTTTTCATCAGAGGACCCCTCAAGAAAGTGAAAGATCTCCTACAGAAAGGGAGAAAATTCTTTGCAATCACATATCTGAGACAGGCCTAATATCCAGAATGTATATTTTTAAAATCCCTTACCCTTTAACATAAAGATAAATAATCTAATTAAAAGTGGGCAAAGTATTTGAATAGACATTTCTTCAAGGAATACATTAAATTGGCTAAAAGCACATGAAATCATGCTCAAGATGTTTAGTCATTAGGGACATGCAAATCAACACCACAACATAACATCACTTCAAACCTGCCAGGATGGTTATACATTTTTGAAAATCTAAAATAACTGTTGGTGAGGATATGGAGAAATTGGAATCCTTGTACATAGCTGGTAGGTATGTACAATGGTGTAACCACTATGGAAAATATGTATGCAGTTCCTCAATAAGATATACACAGAATTACCAATGATCTAAGAATTCTCTTCTTTGATATATACCCCCAAAATTAAGAACCACATTCAAGTAATTGTATACAAATATTCATATCAGCACTATTTACAATAACAGGTAGAAACAACCCAAATATCTATCACCTAATGAATGGATAACCAAAATGCATTTTGTCCATAATTGGAATTTTGTTCAGTCATAAAATGGAATGGAGTAATGGTATAACTTATAACATGGAAAAGACTTAAAAACATGCTGTGTTATCAAAACTTATGCCAGATAAAAAGGGTCACATTTTAATAAGTTTCCATTTATATGCAATATAGGCAAATCAGACAGAAAGACTGTTAATGGTTGACAGGAATTGAGAGGAGTGGGGAATGTGGAATAACTTATTTTGCTGTATGAGGTTTCCATCGGAGTTGATAAAAATATTCTAAAATTAGATAAAGCTGATGCACAGTATAGTAAGTGAACTAAATGTCACTGACTGTACTTTTAAAATGGTTAATTTTATGTTATGTGAAGTTCACCTCAATTAAAAAATGTACAGATACTGGAAAGTACAGAAAGTGCCTGAGATTTTATTCAAAGAAATCCAATTTTCTCTAGACTATAAAGCATATATATTTTAATGTATACATGTGAATATAAACATTAATAGTTCTAAATTTTAATGAACATTTATTTTGTCATTTCTTTTTCATGCAGAAATCATACCATATTCATAGTAAAATAAAATAAAAATGGCAAATTGAGGGAAAACACTTGAATTCTTCTAATATTTCTACAATTCAATTGTGAATGAAATGGCAATAATGCTGCAATCGCTTATGTACTATAATTTTTACATAATTTCCCTTTATCAAACCAAGTATAAAATTGGCTTCCAATATTCCTTCAGATAATTACTAACATTTTTATCCCATTCTTGAAAACACTATGTAGATTCTAACCTACCATTCTGCATCCCAGTAACCTGTTGAATTTTTTCATATCATTAGGCTGGTTGAAATGTTCATATTAATTCATTTTTCACTTAATTTTTCCACATTTATTTCAAAGAATTCCAGGCTTTTATCTATAGAGAACCAGTGTGTTATGATCCCAAATGAATCTCCAGGACCTGGGATATTTCTTCATACACATAATGTACCCAAAAGAAAATATTAATGAGGAGCAGATGTGGCTCAGGTGGTTGATCATCTGCTTCCCACATGGGAGGTCCTGAGTTTGGTACCCACTGCCTCCCAAAAACAAATAACAAAAAGCAAACAAATAAAAATTCCAACTCAGGGGAGCTGTTGTGGCTCAGTTGTTGAGTGCCAGCCTCCCATATATGAGGTCCTGGGTTCAATCCCTGGCTCTGGAACCTCAAAAAAAAGAAATTATTAATGAATAAAGAAATGAATGCATCTTCATAATTTCTCTTCACAGTAGCCTTACATATTCAACATCATCTGAGTCATAATTTTGAACTTATCTGACAAATCCACTGAAGTAGAACAGTATGTCTCCCACAGAATGATGTACTGACTATTTTTATTATCTATGTAATCAGTGTGTAACCCCCTGGAATATAGTCCTTATGTGGTTTGAAAGTTATAGAAGGGCATGCAAAAATAGAGGTTATATTCCCCTTGACATGAAGAAACTCAAAAGGACAGGAATTTGGGAAGAGAGGAAAATGCTACTTTCTTTTGAAACCTGCCTCAGAACCTAGTTGACCTCACCATTTCTTCCAATTTTTGAGTTCTGGTGAGTTCTCCAAACAACAGATGTGGGCAGGCTGCATTTGCTTGCACTTTTATAAGTCCCAATTATATTCCAAAGACATATCTTCCATTTTATTGTATCCACTTTTGCCTCAATATTCTCATTTACTATTTTTACTATTCATTTTTTTTAATCTACTTCATTACTTTTAATTGTGTTGTCCAACATTCTGGGTCTTTTCTGTCCAATACTGAAAGCAATAAACATATGTGAATAAGTTTAATTTAGTTAAATTTAAATAACACTAAAAATTCAGTGCTTTAGTAACATTAACCAAATTTCAAGTGCCCAATAGCTATATGTGACTAGTGGCTTTTGAAATGTAGTGTGTAGATATAGATCACTATCTTCATTGCTGAAAGAACTATTAGGAATGTTCATCTGCATCTTACATATTTCTTCTATTTTTTTCCATTTAAAAATTATTTATTTTTTGCTTCTCTATTAACTCCTATGTCTACACCCCAATAATGTTTAATTTTATTTACTTTAACTTTTCAAGGTAGGTGCTTATATCATTTAATCATTTAATTTGCATAAGTATTTTACACAATAGAAGACCAATAATTATCTCAGGAATATTGGTTTACATTTGTGAGTCTGGTAATTTTATGTAATGTATTCAAGTATTGTTATTTTTCATAATGCATTTTTTGTGCCAAGGTTATTTTAGAATTTTACCAATTAATTTTCCATTTAGAGGTTATATTGTCCATATTTCTCATGATTTTCTGGATTTAAATCCTTTTGAATGGGAAATATTGGTTATCCCTTTCAAATTTTTGAGGTTTTCCTCCATGATATTATGTGAAATATTTACATGGTGGGTCCATGAGCTCTTTAAAGGTAGATTTTTTCAGATTGTGGTACTTTACTATATACTTGTTGAAATTATTTGAATTTCTTTTGAGAAAGTAGTAAGGACTTTTATTGTCAAAAAATAGAGGGAAGCAGATATGACTCAAGCAGTTGGGCACCTGCCTACCACATGGGTGGTCCTGGGTTTAGTTTCTGTTGCCTCCTAAAAAAAGGTGAGCAAGACAGAAAGCTGACACAACAGGCTGCTGTGGGAAGATGATGCAATGAGATGATGCAATGAGACAACAAATTTCACATAATTCATGTAAACCCTAAGCAAATAGGACTGACTGAACATTAACTTAAAAATAGCTATATCTTTGGAATTATCAATACTAAGTAGAATATAAGTATTTAATTTTATTCTATTTTGGTGAGTTCTGCCTAAATTTATGCAGTGTTCTAATAAAATAATATAGCATTATATCAACTAAATCTTTAAGATAATAAAAAATGTAAATTAAGTTTTAAAGGATGTTGGGTTGAAGATAGTTTACAAGATCATTTTGATAACAAATACGTAAGGCATGCAGGGTGTGTTTTGTTAAAGGAATGGAAAATAGTTTTGTTTAAAAGTAAAATGACAGGTTGCTACAGAATGAGGGACAGTAATATGTAGGACAATATGAATACATGTAGAAAGTTGTAGTTTTCTGAACAGGTATTTTATCGGTCAAGGTCAAGACTGGTTATGTTTTGATAGGATTATAAGATTTTTAAGAGTTTTCTTATCAAACAGTATCTTCATGCAAAACTAGTATTTTATTTTATTTCCTTTACAATGACAAAGAATCCTTGGATTATTGATCTACTCTTAGTAAGAATTAATTTAATGTTTTTCTAAAACATCTGTGTAACCTGCTTAGAGGGAAAATTCTGTTTCTTATCAGAAAAATCTCCTATATATATCCTTATATCCTTTATATAAATATCCTTTAATTGTTTTAGAGAATGTCTTCTTTCTTTTGAAATTAAGTTTTTTTTTGCCATAATGCTATCTCTTCTCTATTTTAAAAAGTATTCTGTTGTCACTTTCATTAAGTAAGGATGTAAATATTGCTTCACAGTTTCCCATGATCCTATTTATCAAAATGTTAAAACCTGAAAACTTTTGACTGTTTCCTTACAAATATTGAATCATAAATAATATCTTTTTTTTTACATTAAATTTTTCTTGTTTAATTAGTTGGAAAAATGTGATTTTTGAACATATTTATACACACATATACATATCTATGTAATTTAAAATATAATTCTTTCATTATTCTTTAAATTTATCAATGTGGTCTAAATTCCACAGTGACTTTTACATGAACCATCCATTTAAAAATAAATAACATTATTAGAATTGGAAATTTTACAATCCACTTTTCCTCACAGAATCTTATCTTAATATAATTTTTGCTTGAAAGCCTTTTATGGATCTTTCATTCTCATACATCACTGCAATATTTATAAATTACTTTTTTAATGTTCTATAATACAAAGCTTTACATTAACTATTTTTCTTTTCAATTAGATTATCAATTCAAATTACTATTAGAACCTAACTGATTGGAACATCATAAAACAGTCAAAATTTGATAATCATTAAATATAATAAGTATTTATTGAAAACTCATCATTTTAAGGCTTTTTTCTCTGTTAATTAGTTCATGTTTCCATGGATGAATATTATTTAATGTTCAAATAAGACAGGGTTCAGCATCAATTCTATTCTCACTTCCATTGTTGCAGTCAGCATAAATAATATCTTTTTGAACTCAAACTCTCATTGGGATTTTCCAGAGGGCCTTTGGAAAAATACAAAGAATTTTTTCCTTTCACCTTTTAAAAAGGAAGTGATAAACTAGTTTTATTTGATATGTTATCAGTTGCATAAGAATTGTTATCAAATTAAAATGATTTTGTAACATTCTTTTGGTTAAATTATAGGATAAAATGTTATGAATATGAACATTTCAGAAATTATATAAATCACTTAGAGACTTGTCAATATCCATGAGTTGTCCAAGTAATGATAAAAGTCTGACATTACCCAGTAGTATTATTGGTAATAAATTCAGGTTTTCCTAAAATAATGTTTTGTGACCTATCATCAGATTGTCCACTTTTGTCAAACAGCAATAAGTTAATTGGACATTTTAAGTTTTCTGCTATCTACTGATAGCTTTTATTCTGATGCCTCCCTGAAAACACTTGCAATTAGCTACAAGCCAGTGTGCTTCATCCTCAATAAAAACAGCTGACTCAGAGATCTATGGGAAAGACTTGCCACATTCTGTGAGACACCAGCTTCTAATGATGTTCCTTAAATAACTTTGAGAGCATACCACTGTACTGAGTCAAGATCTCCAGAATTTTAGTGAAGAAGCTGATAGGTTCTTGAGATTGAGAACAGAAGTTCTAGTGAAACACAGATTAATTTCTCAGGGCTAAAGGAACTGATAAAGAATAATCAGAGCTTTCTTTGGATTAGTGCTAGTACTTTATTGTTCTATTTTCTAGATACAAGGAATCCCTTAATGTATTAAGCTATCTATAATTCATAAAACATTCATCTTTTTCTCTTGCCTGACCCCTCCAGAATTTGAAAACTCTTACTGAATATTCCTAAATTTATCATAATTATTTTCATAGGTACAATCAGGATCTATTCTCCTTGTTAACAGGAAATAGAGTAAATGGTTAAATAACCAAGTCTTAGGGATGCTAATTCAAGTACACAGAGAAAACTCTGAACATATTGCATATTAGAGTCCTCACCTTGATACAGTTGTCTGCTCTTACCCAAATATTGTTAAAGCTTTTGCAGAATTTATCAAATTAATTAAAGCCTGATTAGACTTAACTCTGAGCAGACATAACTTTTTTCCTCCAGAAAACTGAAGAATCTTATGAGATTCTTCTCTTTCACCTCTTAACCTTCACCTTAAATGCTGGAATGTTATTGACCCTTCTACTCTTCTACCTTTAACCATCCTCAAAATGAATGTCTCTATACATGTTCTTATGATCAAACCAGATGTCCTTCTATTTGTTAATGCTTCTTATACTAGAAATTTTAATAACATATTCCAAACAGGCTATACCACATACTGATTGAATAAGGAAGCCATCCACAATTTTCTTCTACCAAAAAGGATGAACTCTCTACTCTTACCTAACCCTGCTTTCTATCAGAAGGAAATTCTGTTAACAGCTATAATGGGGGTTCTTTATTCTTTTTGTTCCAAGAACCACTTTGCCAGCCAGGTAAAAACCACAGAACCCTTCTCAGAATGTAGCAG
>PVKH010029681.1:0-12617 GCA_004027955.1 Chaetophractus vellerosus | reverse complement strand
TCGAGGAATGGAGACATGGAAGAAGGGGAAAGCTGCTTTCCTGAGGCCATAGAGGAAAGAAGCTAGCAACAGTCAAGGTAGACTTCTGTGAAAACTGTTTTGGGAGGGGTCAGGAAGTGGAGCACAGCTAAACAGCTAACTTGAAGTTAGCCTGAGGCTGTCTGTCTGTATGTACTAATGTGCCCAGGTGTTCAGTCGGAGGAAGTATTCAACAAAATGGTATTCGTCATTCTTAATGACAGTGTGAATTAAGATATTCAAAGCCAGAAAAGCAGTTAAAAAGAGGCTCCAAAATGGATGATAAATAACATGAGAAGGAAGGAGACCAATACGTTTTGGACACCAACAATTAACCAAGAAACATATGCTAATGAATTCGATCTCCAAAGTAACTCTAGGAATTTAGTACTATTATTCCCCGTTATTTCCAATGAGAAAACTGTGGCTCACAGATATTTTGTAAATCCCAGCAAGAGTAAGCCGCTGCATTTGTAGAACAGTCCCAGCCCCTACACCACCTGCCTGTGCTGTGGGCTCAAGAGGCCATGAGTGATGGCTTGAATTGTGTCCCCCCAAAAGACATGAAGTCCTAAGCCTAGGTCCCATGCATGTGACCTTCTTTATGTAGAAAGAGGGTCTTTGAAGATGTGAACCTCAGTTTGCCAGGCTACTATGACCAACCCCACACAAGGGATTGCCTCACAGAATGGGAATTTATTGTCTAACAGTTTCAGAGGCTAGAAGTCCAAAGTCAAGGTGCCGGCAAGATTGTGTTTCCTCCCGGAAGTCTGCGGTGTCCTGGTGCTAGCTTGCTGCGACCCTTGGGGCTCCTTGGCTGGCATCTCTGCCTCTGTCAGATGGAGCTCTCCCTCTCCTTGTGGCTGCTCTTCTGGGTTCTGTTGCCTTCCTTCTTTCTGGGTGGCCTCCCCTGACTCTTCTTTATACAACCTCCAGTAACATGGATTAAGGCCCCCCTGCTGCAGTTGGACGTGCCTTAAATGAAAACAGCATTTTCCAAAGCTCCTGGTTACAATGGGTCCACACCCCCGGGAGCTGAAGGGGTACCTAGTTCAACCTACTACCGCACTGGGATGACTTAAGACGAGGGTGGGCCCTAATCCAACATGACTGGTGCCCTGGTAAGGAGAGGGGAATTCAGACACAGGCCTGGATGGAAGAGGGGAGAACACCCTGTGAAGATGGAAACAGAGACTGACGTGCTGCAGCTGCAAACCACCTTTAGAAGCCAGGAGGAAGCAAGGAAGGATTCTCCTCTAGAAGTTTCCAAGGGAGCATGTCCGTGCCAACGCCTTGATTTCGGGCTTCTCGGCTCTGGAACCGTGAGGCAAGAACTTTCTGTTGTTTTAAGCCACCCGGTCTGTGGTATGCTGACACTAAGGCAGAACCAATCTGGGAAGTACTGACCACAGAGGCTATGGCTTCTATCACAAAGACCCCAGCAGTGTGGCCATCCTGGCTGTTTCTTCCTCTGTAACTCAGTGCTGAGTCAAGCAGGTCGCTCTGATTGGAGAAACAAAAGTCACAGCCCAATCTCTGGCTGCGAGACAATCTAGGTGATACATCTTGTAACTCTCACTCTCTCTGCAGTTCAGGAAGGCCCTGGAAGTGGGTAGGAGCACTGCTGAGTGAGCCAGTCCACACAGTCCCCTGTAGTTTCTGAATGCCAGGGCTGAAAATCGCTTGTGTCAGGCATCCAGAGAGAAAGTGGAAGTCATAAGTGAAAGGAAATCAGACTCAGTCTTCTCTAGGAGGCAATGGGCCAATGTCTCCTCTCCAAAGTGCAGACAGAAAGCCAACGGGACCCAACATGGAACCTAGCGTGGTTAACATTCAAGTGTCAAGGCCAAGGGCGGATATTTTCTAATAGGGAAGAACTCAGGGAATATAGGAAGTCTCAGAAATAAATTAAATTAATAGGTGGCTGCATCCAGCCAACTTTGAGGAAAATAATTGATAAAGTGGCACTGGTCAGCGTTAATGACTAAGACTAAATGAGGGAAGGAGATGTGGCTCAAGTGATTGAGCTCCCGCCTACCACATGGGAGGTCCAGGTTCCATTCCCAGTGCCTCCTAAAGAAGACGAACAAGATAGTGGGCTGGCATGGCGAGCTGACATAAGATGATGCAACAAGAGACACATGGTGGAAAACATAATTAGAGACACAACAAAGCAGGAAGTGGAGGTGGCTCAAGCCATTAGGCGCCTCCCTCCCACATGGAAGGCCCAGGGTTCTGGTGCCTCCTAAAAAAAAAAAAAAGATGGAAAAACATAGCAAATGCAAACGAGGGGGAGGGACGAAATAAATAAATAAAGGAATAATAAAATATATCTTTTTTTTAAAAGACTAAATGATTGAGAAAATGCAGTTACAGAGGTAAGGACTATGCTAGAAAAATAATACAAAAAATGGAAAGTAGGAAGCGGAAGTGATAGAAAAATGTGAGGAGCCTGAGCACTGCTCTGTGACTCAGTTGCCTTGCCTGTATATTGAGGCTAACAGGGCTGTTGGGGAAATTACATGTGAAAGTACATGTGAAGTTTCCAGCACACTGCCAGGCAGTGAGGAAGCAGTCAATAAAAGTGGACCATTATATTATATAGCTATTAGCTGAAATTCTGAGATGGGATGAAACTGGCTGGGGAGAGTGTGTAGATGAGAAGAGCTAGGGCACTCTGAGAGCCCATCTCTTTGCCTTAGAAGATGCTCCCCCAGGCTGTTCAATTTGCCTGCCTTGGGTTGGGGCTCCTGGAAGGAGAATCTGAGCAAGAATTTGATTGCAAATGGTTTGCTGGGGAGGTGTGGTAAATTTAACCACGTTCCTCCCTCGTCCTAATGCCCAGTGAATCCATTTGTGAACTGGACCTTTGAAGATGTCATCAGTTAAGTTGTGCCCACACTGAAGGAGGGGGGCCCTTCATCCAAAATGGCCTACGGCCTCATAAGCAGAAGTTGTTAAGGTGCAAGCCGTCAGGAGAAGCCAGAGCAGGAGAGAGAGATGGCCATGTGATGGAGGCGGAGGCTCAGCCTCCTCCAGATCGCTGCAGACTTCAGAGAAAACATGGATGCCCAGACCTTGGACTTGCAGCCTCCAAAGCTACGGGACAATAAATTGCTATTGTTCAAGCCAAACCTATGTGTGACCTTTGCCACAGCAGCCCTGGCAAACTAAGAGAGGAGGGGATGCCAGAAGGTACCCATCAGGCAGAGGAGAGTGAGACAGGGAAGAGGCACGTTGTAGAGCAAAAGGAAGAGACTTCCGGTTTGGGCATGGGGAGCTCAGTCTGCTGGGGAACGCTGGGAGAGAGCATGGAACAGGCCTCAGAGTAGTCCCACCATGGGTGGGAGCTGGGACATTTATCCTCTAGCTCCCTGTCCAGCATTAGCCAGGGGCGGGCCCTGGAGGACTGAACTCCCTGGAGCTTTTCTGAGAAGATGCCCTCAGGCATCAGGTGCCACGGACTTGAAACGGGACCCTCACAGGGCCAGGCACCCACAGTGGCTGCTACCGGGGGCCTCAATGCAACCAGAGTCAAGGCGGGAGGTGGTGCCTTGCCCACACTGCTGAGTCCTGAGGGGAAGGCGGGAAGCGGAAGCTTGCAGAATAGTGATCATTGTCTTCTCCCTTTTGGCCTCTGAGGCATGCTGGCCTGCTGAATTAGTCAGGGGGAATTTCAGGGGGGAATTTCAATACTGTGGGAGCTGCTGGAGCTGTGGGTGGGCCCTCCCTTCCCTTCAGGCCCTGGCCTTGACATTCCAGGCTGGGGGGTGGGGTGGGGGTAGCGGGTGAAGCAGGGCTTCCTGCACTCAGTGCTCCAGGGGCAGCATGAGCCAAGTCCTGGTGAGAAATCCCCTGGCGGCCTGGATGGGCACATTCTGGCTGAGCACGAGGTCAAGAGGATTTGCAGTTAAGGAGGTAGGAACATTCCTTTGAAAAGCGATCTGCCCGGCGTGGGCCGCAGCACAACACACCACCCAAGGCTCCTCTCTGTTTTCGCAGAAGGAATTCCAACCCTCCTGGTAGCAGCCCAGGTCTTGCTATGGAGTTACAGGATGTCAGCTGTCAAAGACCAGACTCAGCCACAGCCTGGGGCAGCGCTGGTGGGGAGAAGGCCCAGGGGCAGCTCAGGCTTTGGGTCTGGGGTCTGGAAAGGGAACTCCTCCCTCTAGACGCCCCTTCCCCGGCTCCCCCCAGGCCTGGCCAATCGGACAGTTTCCTCCACCGGCCTTGGGAATGGGCTCAAGGTTGGCATTTGATCCAAGCCTGGACGGACATCCCAGTCATTCCTTGGCTCTGGATGGTTAACAAGTCAGTTTCCTGCTTAAATAACTGCCACTATTATGACACTGCGCAGCTCAAACCCCTTTTCTATGCCCTCGCTTCCTGAGGTCCACACGGCCATCCCATTACCGTGGGAAAGGAGCAATAAAACAGCATCATCTCCAGGTTACAGATGGAGGAACGGAGGCTTGGGAAGGGGACATGACTTTTCCAAGGTCACATGATGCTTGGACCAGGCCGGGCAAGATGGAGAGAGCTCTGCGTGCTCCCACACTCCTGTAGACCACTTGAATCGTTGCAAATCTCAGCACCAGCTTAGGGATTGCCACGGTTACAACTGCAGGGTGTGGGTGGGTGCTCACCTGTCTCCAGGTTGCTGGGGAAGATCTCTCCTGTGGGCTAGTGCTGGAAGGGGGGAGCAGACTGCCTGGAAATACCCAAATCATAAAACGTTCCTGGCACTGCATGCAAATTCAACCCAAAGAAATCGTCGAGAGATATTGGGCCTAGTTAATATTGGTTACGCAGGCATGTTTAGTGGAGAAGTGCACCTATGTCTATAACTTACTTGTAGAATGAGTCAAAAACATGATGGACAGGTGGATCGAAGGATGGAGAGATGCGTGGATTTGAGAGGAAACAAGTACTGCAAAATGTTAACACTGCTTCTTGGCAGTGGGTGTTTGCTAAATTTTCTTTCACCTTTTCTATCAAACTGAAATTTTTGGTAATGAAATGGTGGGGAGCTGTTAGCACGGCAGAATGCCTTTGAAACTATCCACTCGTCTCTTTGTCTCTCGACAATCACATTACCAGGGAGAGGTCCTGGAGACTCTCCCCCCCATTTTCCCCTGGGCCCATGGTGGGCATTCTAGAAAGAATGTGCATGTCTGGGGGACCAGACTGCATCTCCAGAGGCCCTGGACCCCAGCCCTGTCACTGGGATGCCCACACATGCCGGACACACCCCAGGTGACAAGCAGGAGTCTGACCCCTCGTTTCACAGGAGGGAGGTGGCTGGAGGCTGCGGGCAATCTGGGATCCAGGGCTCCTGGGTCCTTGGCAGGTGGTTTTCCTTCCTTCTCTCGCCTCTTGTAAGAAGCTTCAAGGGTGGGCAAGTCAGGAGGTGGGGGAATTGTAGCAACTCCTCCCACTGGGTACTGGCCCGGGGACTGGTTTATGTGCCTTTTCTCTTAAACAAGGTCACGGTCCTGTCAGGAGGATTTGTGCTGGGGCTTGTTTTCCCCAGGAGTAGTGACGGGCTTTGCTGACTCACCACAACAGAGCAATATTTGCAAGTACAGAGCAGGTTCGTGGATGTAGGCTGTGACCTTGGAACTGTTTTTCTTTATTTAAAGTTACTGATCTAAGTGGTTATTAGAATTGAGACATGATCAGTGACCAGCGAGCTGCAGCTGACAACTGAACTCAATTGCACTGGCTCTGCCTTCTGTGGTAACTGTCAGTGCCAACAAGCTTAGTGAGTGTGTGTTGTGTGCTACGGGCTTGGGCACGTCTGTGGCTGGACCTGGGCTTGAACTCACTTCTTCTGAACTCAACCCGATGCCGGCTGTTTGACACTGGGTGCCCCTTCTGTCTCACCGCAAGATCCAGCCTTCCTTTATGAGAGATTCTTCTACTTTCCACAAACAGATTTTTTTTTTTTTCAGGAATTTTGGCATCATTTTTGATCAGGCTTTTATTTTAAATTAGTGGTGAGCACTAAACACCAAGGAAGCCTCTCTATTTGCTCCTGGTTATGCAAGGACATGAAACAAGGGTCAGTAGGAAGTCCCGCTGGCTCAGGACGATTGGCACAGACTGAGGCTGAGGACAGCTGCAGGACACACTTGTTATACCTTAGGCACTGCCTCAGTCTACCTGAGGCAGTTCTAATCAAGAGCATCTTAATGTGGCTCTGGGCTTACTTATTTAAAAGCATGACAGAAAGATATGCTGCAATTTCTGGTTAAAATTGGCAGATTGATGGTGTCTGTTTTTCTTTATTCCGTCTGAAATGCCATAAAATTATAGTAAATGAATAGAAAAAGGTATAAATTCCAGAGAGATGTGGCAACAGCAGATCAGACAAACCAACAATATTTGGGGAAGATGGAAAGTACAGGGCTTAGCAGAGTAAACGAAAAAGTCTGCGCCAGCAAGGATGTGTGTGTGACGGGGGTGGGATAATAAAAAGCAAAGTAATGGTTGTTTAGTTACTGTTGGTGCAAACCAAGCCAACCCAAACTTAGAGGCCTTTTAACAGCAATCATTTTTCATGCTTCTGCATTCCGAGGGCCATGCATTCAGACGGGGCAGAGTGGCGGTGGCTTATTCCTGCTCCACAATGTCTGGAGACGGAGCTGGGACGTCCATCAGAGCACCTCCATGTGGTCCTTCATGGGGCATGGGCTTCCTCCCAGCATGGTGGCTGGGTTCCGAGAGAGACATCTGAGAGGGAGCTTCCAAGAGAGCCAGGTGGAAGCTGCTTGGCCTCAGAAGGTGTGGATCTTCACTTCTGCCATAATCTCTTGGTTGAAGCAATCACACATCTGTTGGGTTCAAAGAAGGTTCAGACACCCCCACCTTTCCATGGGAGGAGTGTCAAAGAATTTTGGAGCCATGAAAACATACAATGTTTTCACTGCAACAATGGCATTCAGAACCCCTAGAAGACTTTGGGATCAGAATCAGCAGGTCCTTTGAAAGGCAAGTGAGAAGACAACTGAAAGCAGGAGGTGTGTATATGGGCCAGATCCACAGACACCAACCCCCTCACTTCTCCAAGCCAGGTGAGTATTCTTTCCCCAACCTGCAGAAAACAGGAGGGATGCTCCTTGGAAAGACTGACCCAAAGAGACTCTGAACCTGAAGACCCTAGTTAGAACTGAGGCCAGAGAACTGAGCCCGAAACCAGGGGGATTAAGGAAAAATCTCCTATCTAAATAGCAGTGAGGTTCACCCCCTGCCCCCCTTCCCCACTCAGTTTCACTAATGCCTCCACCAGTATTATTATGCCCTTGAGGCAGAATATTGAAGGGTTCTCCTTTGGTGAAACAGAGAAAGGAAAAACAGAATTCCTACAAGACTAACATTTGTAGGTAGCCCAATGAAATAACTAGGTATCCACCTGGTGAGCCTACAGTGACTCTACCATGAGGCAAGTGCCAGTCACTTACACTGAGTTTCCAACCAGCTGAATAAGGCCTTGAATAGGAGAGAGAAGGCCTCAGATACCTGAGCATTTGAGGAAAACCTTTTCCAGGCAGGACAGAGATAAATAATGGCATCAAGCAGCAAAAAGAAATTCAGGGAAAGAGAGACAATGCAAAGACCAAATAAATACCTATGAAACAATAATGTGATGTTAGAAAAGGGAACTTTTGGAGTACCTGCAAAAGCTGGTCTTGGAAACTAATTATATGAAGCAGAAGTAAAACAAAAGTCAACAGAAGTTTGGAAAATAGTGTTGAGGATATCTCCCTAAAGTAGAACAAAAAGCCATAGAGCTGTCCAAGAGGAAAATTACGAATAAATTAAGGGGGTATGACATTATAAAAATAGGAGACCCAAAAAGGGAAAACAGAGATGAGAGGAGATTATCAAAGACATTTACTATAATGGAAGGATAGGAGTTTCCAGACTGAAAGAGCTACCAAGTACTTAGCACAAAGGTTGACAAAAAGATCCATACCAGTGCATGTTATACTGAAACTCAGGGCACCAGGGGTAAAGAGAAAATACTAAAAGCTTCCAGCAGTGGGGGAAAGCAGGTCATCTGCAAAGGATTTATGATGAACGTGATGTCAGACTCTTCCTGACATCACGTTTGGATGACAGTGCAGTGACGCTTTCCACGCTGTGAGGGGAAATCATTTCCATCCTAGGATCTTACACCCAGCCAAACTATCAGTAAGGTGAGAAGCTAAAATGGTAAAATTGCTGCTGATTTCATAAGAAAATGCCCTAATTTTCTTTGGATTTGTACAGGCTCTTTCAGGAAGGAACTGCAGCCACATTTGGTAGAATATATTTATCCCAGGATTCACTCTTGCCTTCCTTGACATGTCCTTCCTTTGAGCTAACCCCATATCTGCCTGTTTTCCTTAACAGCCAAACTTCTTGAAAACATGGTATACATCAGGATTTCTGAACTTCTGTGGTCCAAATCTAAGAACTGATAACAGCTACAGAAACTTTTATGAAAAAGGAGAATATATTTATGCATATGTATGCAAATTATGCAGATAAACTTTGGAGTTTCCCAGGTACTCTGGGGCTCCATATTTCTTCTTCCTCTTCCTCTCCTTACATGCAATATTGTTTCAATCTTCTCCACTACTTTATCATTCTTTTCCCTTATTTTTTTTTTTAATCACAGAAGTGACAAATGTATTTTGGAAAAGTTCACACAACGCAGTGATATAACCAAAGAAAGTCCCAATTCACTTCCCATTTGGAACATGCTCCCACAAGTGTTAATATTTACGGTTTTGTATGGATTCCTCTGGAGACTTTTAAATATCTTCAAAATTGTGTATTTGTGCGCATAGCTTTACCTGTATGCTATATATGCATATAAACAATCACATTTGTATAGTGTTTTTTAAAACATGTTTTGGATCATAGCACACATGTTCTGAAATTTGATTCTTCATGATAAATCATGGACATCGCTCTATGTTAAGACTATGTCTGTAGACTAGAGTATTAGAAACAGGATTGCTAACTCAAAGGGTATGTATGTTTAAAGTGTCTATAGCTATTGCCAAAGCATTCTTCAGAATGAATGTGGTAATGTGTACTCCCACCAGCAGAGTGTTAAAAGTGCCCATTTCCCCATGCCCTCGCCAACACTGGATATTATAACAATACTTTTCATATATTGCAGGTGGGCCGAAAATAGTATCTCACGGTTGCTTGAAATTTAATGTTCTTGATAACTAGTGAGAGTGAACAATATTTTCTAGTCTTTATGGCCAACTTATTATTTGTTTCCTAGGGATGGCCATTTCCTTTCCATATTTATCAGGGAAATCAGTGCTCAATGCCACGATTGGCAAACTGTAAAATCCAATGAGCTTAATGTGGTCAAGGTTTATGTCTTGCTTACTCAAAGTCTCCTCCATCTTGAAATTATGCCAGTGAGATACACAACCTCCAGTGTGGCCTTGGCAAAGGAAGAGGGGTGAGCTTATGCCTGGGGTTTTAAAGGCCTCAGCTCAGAAGCACCTGTACCACCTGGATTCCTAAGCCCACTGGCCAGAAGGAAAAGATATGTCCTCCTGCAAGGGGGGTGAGGAAACACAGGGGTTTCTGCCACCATACTCTTTGCCAATGTTTGGGTTGTTGTTTTTTTTCTCACTGATTTGCAAAAGCATTTCACATATGTGTATCAATCTTTAGTCTTACTATGGAATTCTTTTATATTTTCCTCCACTTCATTGTTTTGCTTTACAGCTCTGCTGGTGTTCTCTTTCACCCCACAAACACATTCAGCTTGTATGTGCTCCTGTGGATCACTCATTTCCTTGTGACTTCTGGGTTTCATGTTTTGCTTGGGGAGGCGGTTCCCCGTGCCAAAGCTTTAAATATCTCCACCCACCTTTATTTTTTTCTATTAAACTTATAGTTATTAAGGCATATTTATATATTTAATCCAACTGGGGTTTATTTTTATGTATGTTGAGAAGGACACTGGGTTTTAGCTGTGGCTCTTTCCACTCTCCTGAACCTGCTCCTTGTAAGGTCACCACTGGTTTCTGAGTAATCAAATCCAAGGAACACTTTTAGTGCTCACCTTACTTCACCCCGCCACGGCATGTGGCTGAGATCTCCACTCCTTCTCACCACTCCCTCCTGGGCTTCCGCTGACACCATCTCTCCTCTGTTTTTCCCTTCTTCTTTAACTACGCCTTCCCAGAAGCCTTTTCCTGCTCCTCTTCTGCCCACTCCTTGAAGGATGATGTGTGCCAAGGCCCCCATCTCACCCGGCCTTATCCCAGACTCTCTCTTGCCCAAATCACCCTCTCTCCAGCCTGGCTTCAAGTCCCCCACCCCTAGGTTTCCCAGCTCCACTCTCCTTTTTCCTCCCCATTGCCACAGACGATCTCCACGGTATTATTTTCTGTTCCCAGACATTTGTCTCCTTCTGTATCCCCTAACTCCCAGACTCTGGGTCCTTTTTGATTTCTCCCCCATGTCCACCATGGGGTCCCATCGACCCTGACCACACTGCAGACCTGGCCTAAACCGTGCCATAACCTGCTGACTTCTGGTCCTGCTGCTGCCCCATGGGATCCTACCTCTGACCACGGAGCTGCTCACCATCCCCTCGGTATGGTGTCTCACACCTTGGTGCCATTCCTTCTGCCTGGACTTGCCTACTTTACTTTCTTGTCTGGTTGAAGCCCATTTTTCCTTCAGAGACCAGTTTAATCCCCAGCCCCCTGCGGTCATTACCTGAGCTGCCTGGACACCGGTGCCTTCCTCTCTGCCATGAGGAGGGTAGAGAGGAATGAATCGCCTGCCTCTGCGATTCACTCGCTAGACCTGGAGTCCTGAGGGCTGGAGACAAATCCTCTGGTCCTGGCATCCCACGTGCGGTGCCTCATGCATAGCAGGGCCTGGGTGAAAACAGACCCATGGAGTCAACGGAAGGCCCTGGAGGATACCAAGGAGGACAAGTATTCTGCTTGCAATAGGACAGGTAGGGCTTTGGAACGATGGAGAACAGAGCTGCCTAAGGTCCCTCAGGCCTCCAGATCCAGGCCTCCCAGTGGCTGTCTGTGGCCCGTCTACCTCCTGGCAGTGGCAGGGCACTGGCAGGAGGAGGTCAGACTGCCCAGGCAAGGTAATGACTCGTGTAGCTGAAGGGGGTGCAGTAAGGAATCCTGGCATGGGGATCTGGGCCTGCTCGGATCTTCTGTCGAAAAGAAGACATTCTGTTTGATTCAAATCCCAAAGAAGTGTGCAACCCTGAAAATATGCTGACTCCCCAGACTGTTCTTGTCACACGTAGGGCAGCCCAGCACCCCTCACAGGAGGCACAAAGGCCAGGCTGTCTAAAGTCTATGCTTTCTGGGTATGACCTAAAATAGCAACCCTGTTCGGACACAGACACATCACTCAGGGCCGTTCTTTCTCTAAGCCTCTGGAATGAAAACAATGCAGTGTCCCCATCTCCCTTCACATAAGGTTTTGTTTTCCCCAGTCTTCTGCAAGCATGGCCTGGACAAGTCAACCCAAAGGGCTGGCTGCTAGGCCGAAGCACATGCTCTGACCTGGTTAGAAGCACAGGTTTGCTTGCAGGCAGGGTCACCTTGGTCCTTTGTCTTCTCAGGGCAGAAGGGCTGAGAAGGACCAGCTGCTTTTCAGCCTCAGAGGCTGGCCGCCGACTGGGGAAGGCATGGCTGCCAGATGATGAGACTGTGTTTTTTGTAATATCTCTGTCTGGTAGTCAGTCTGTATGCCTCTCTCACTGACTTTCTGTAAATCTGGATGACAAAGTTCTAACACCTAAGCTGCTGCCACTTTCTCCCACCTCCTCGGTAGATATCACTGTGCCTGAATCCAGGCTGTGTCTGAATCCTCAGCATCCTTCTCAACACTTGATGCGAGCCAGCATCTGAGATGAACACTCTCGACCATACTCGTGAATGAGACATACTGTAAGTTGACTATTTCTGGCTCAAATGAAAATGATGGTTGATGTCCAGCATGGCAAATCACACGGTCAGCATCGAGGGGCAAAGAGGGTACTTCTAGTTTAATTCTCTTGTGTCACAGGTGAGGAAACAGAAACCCAGAGAAGGTGAAAGATGGATAATTGACTTCATCTGGTGCAGTGTTTCTCCAGCTAAGTCCTGCAGAACTTGGGTCCGGTGGGGGTGATACTGACGCACATGCCCTCCATTTGGGAACACTTCTGTAGTTCCCTCTTACAGTTTATGTATTAATCTCCAAGAGGTTGGTACTAAAGGCTCTGAGGAGCACTGCTGTGAGGCAGCTGGTTTAACTGGATGCAGACTAGTGTTTCTTGATGGAGGATGGAGCACATGCTTGCGGCACATCTGTGTGCCTGCACAGGTGTTAATACACATTTCCACATGGGGGCTTTGGGCCACCTGAAGGAGCAGACCATGCTGTGCACAGAGCATGGTATGCTTCTTTTACAGATGGAAACATTGAGGCTCAGAGAGGTCACAAGCCTGTTCAGATTTCCACTATTGGTAAATAGAGTTGCCTTGATGGGGGTGGCTGAAAGGCTGAGCTTGGCCTCTTGACCCACGCCCCCACTCCTGTTCTTTCCAGTG
>PVKH010029680.1:0-12620 GCA_004027955.1 Chaetophractus vellerosus | reverse complement strand
ATGTTGGGTCACAAAACAAGTCTCAATAATTTTAAAAAGTTTCAAATTATGCAAACCATTTTCTTTGACCATAAAGAAAAGAACCTGGAAGTCAATAATAGGCAGAATGCTGGAAAATCCAAAGATATATGGATGTTAATTAACAAACTTTTAACCAAAAGTGAGTCAAAGAAGAAATTATTAGGGACATCAGTAAATATCTTGAGATGAATGAAAACTAGAAAATAACATATCAAAACTAATGGGATACAGCAAAGGCAGTACTGAAAGGGAAATTTATAGCGCTAAATACTTACATTTAAAAAGAAGAGGGAAGTGGATGTATCTCAATATGTTGAATGCCTGCTTCCCAAGTATGAAGTCCCAGGTTCAGTCCCCTGTACCTCCTAAAAACAAACAACAAAACAAACAAGCAAACAAGTGAAAAAATCAACTCTGGGGAGCTGGTGTAGCTCAGTGGTTGAGTGCTGGCTTCCCACATACAAGTCCCTGGTACTAAAAATAAAATAAATTAATAAAATAAAAATAAAATAAAATAAAATAAATAAAATAAAAAATAAAATAAACAAAAAATAAAAGCTAAAATCAGAGATAAAACAGCACACCTAGAAGAACTATTGCAAGAAGAGCAAACTAAGTCCAAATAAACCCAAAGGAAAGAAATAACAAAGATTAAAGCAGAAATAAATGAATTAGAGGGAAAAAAAAACAATGGACAGAAGTAACTAAAAGAAAAATTGGTTCTTTGAATACAGCAATAGAATTGGCAAAACATTAGATAGAATAGTAAAGAAAAAATAAAGAGGAGACAAAAATAAATAAAATCAGAAATAAGGGGGGGGGGAGTAGCACTGCTAACCACACAGAAATAAAAAGGCCATAAGATATACAATGACAAGCTTTATGCTGAAAAGTTAGACAACCTAGATTAAGTGAACAAATTCCTAGAAGCACATTAATAATCTAAATTGAGTCTAGCAGGAATAGAACATATCAACAGTACAATTAAAAATAGAGATTGAATCAGTCATCAAAGAACTCCCAACAAAGAAAAGTCCAGGCCCACGTGGCTTCACAGCGGAATTCTACCAAGTATTTCAAGAAGAATGAGCATATCAATACTGCTCACCCTCTTCCAAAATGTGAAGAGGAGGGAACAGTAACTCATTTTATGAGGCCAACATTACCCTAATACCAAAGCCAGGTAATGATAATACAAAAAGGAAAATTACAGACTAATTGTTATATGAATATAGATGTAAAAATTCTCAAAAAGATACTAACAAATCAAATCCAACTACATTAAAAGAATTATACTCAATTTTCAAATGGGATTTATCCTAGGTATGCAAGGTTGGTTCATCATAAGAAAATCTGTAAATTTAAAACATCCATTAACAAAATGAAGGCATAAAAACACATAATCATTGCATTTGATGTGGAAAAGTCATTTGACATTTCCTCAGCATGATAAATGACATATATTAAAGACACATTGCTAACATTATAATCTATGGTGAAAGACTGAATGTTTCACTCCATGAAATTTTATGTATGCATAAAATTTCAGTAAAACTACAAGTTCTCTAAAAAAAGAAAATACTAATTAAAATTGTTAAAATATGCTGTAGGGGAAAAAACAAAATTTATTAAACCTATCACCCCTCTTATTACTTGCAACAAATGAACTTATTTTTAATATCCTACCAATGATACTGACAGACCCCTTTGGCATTTGCAAATTAAGGCTGTTGACTTTGAAAAAGAATCTACAACTAACATTATTCAGAACACCTCTATTTTTTTAAAAATGTAAGTGTCAGAGTGGGTGGAGATTAGTGGTTGAGTGCTTGCTTCACATGTATGAGGTCCCAAAAAATGTAGGTGCATCTTTTACGACTTGATTCAATCCTATTTTACTGTTCCTATGGAAAATTGTAAGAATTTCTGAATTATCTCACAGTAGTTTATATACTAATATATAAAAGTAAGCTTGTCTTTCTTCATAGTTTTCTAAGACTTGGAAAAACCATTAAATTTTACTAGGATTTTGGAAAACAAATTGTCTTTTCAATACTATCTTTGCTAATTATTAATTGATACATTAGGACATATTAAATGAAGATGTTACTTATGCAAATTTTATAGTAAAATGTATTAATTATCCCACTATTGAAATACCTAAATAAAGGTGTTGAGTGAAATTTTATTTATTTAATAATTTTAGAACATTAAATGAAAATCATTTAATCATTCAGCTGAATTAAAAATAACTCACAATGCAAATGGCTGAGATATTTTACAAATTGACTTTGTGATCGTATTGTATGTTTTCAAATTCTATTTTGCCCTCAGGAAAAAGTCATTTTAGTGTTTTATTTCATCCTCACTCCCCACATTCTTCAATTTAGAGCAAATCTGGGAAGAAAACTAAGAAGTTACATTCTAAGAACATTGAAAAATGATGTTAAGCAAATAAATATTCTTGGATGTTATTAAAATTAAAAATAAATAAAATATTTCTCTTGCCTAGGTTTCACATAGAAGGTCTTTGTGATTGCTTATTTTATGCTTATAGTATTAGGACATACTGCATTTCAACATATAACCTTGGTCTTTAAAATATTTGGATTAAAGAATGAATAACCAGGAAGTAACTCATAGGTCAGGGTTAATAATTATCTTCCTTACTGTGAAAAATATGTTTTCCATCAAATCCTAAACAGATTTCTTTTCATTAACATCATTGTATTTCTATCTGTAGATTTGATCCCAAAAACATGTAAACCATGGACCATTAATTAAAGATGCTGAGTAACATACTAAGGTTAAATGAAATGACCCTCTTTAGTGTCTTAATGATCATTTTGCTGATCCGGATGTAACTTATCTTTGTACATTTCTGTGCATAAAATTTAAAATATGAAGAAAATGGAGCAGGTTGGTTTGACCACTAACTAAAAGAAGCAGGATTAACAAGGTTTATGGAAGATAATTAGCATTTAGTGGAAAGAGTATAGTTGGTTCAACACAGTTCAAAGGCTTCTTCACTCTGTGAGTTGAGACTGTCCATTCTCAAATCATTTTTTGTAAAACCTCTGAGATTATCCTTTAGATTTATCAATTAGAGATTGATCTTGGGTATTTTCTTTTCATTGTAGCTGCTCCTTATCCTTCTTACTCTGCTTTTTCTTCATATAACTAACAATGCCTTAACAAACTATGTAATTATTTTTTGATATATCTATAATCCAAATCCCATCCACCCCACCAACACAATTTCATATACACTTAAGAGGAAAGAAATCCCTCTCTTTTGTTTACTCCTCTATTCTCAACAATTTGAAGACTTTCTGGCACTTTGTTGTACTCATCTAATATTTTTTGAATGATGAGAATATGTTCCTTGAAAATTCTCTGCTCAGGAAATCTTAATGACCTCTCACTACATGTTAACCAAATATATTTTCCTTATTTTGGTATTCCAGATACTCCACAGTATCTTTACAATCATTATGCTTTCTCCCTCTCATCTCAGGGGACTTGACTATATGCATCACTTCACTGTTCCACTTGTTTCAGACTTCACTCAATGAATTTGTTTAGAATGCTTCCCCTCACCTAAAACACTTCTTTCTCCCTCTCCTTATATCCCAATCTTTTGACCTTTTCTATGTGGTTTCCTCTGTAAGGATTTTCTCAGTTCTTTTGGATCAAACTGTTTCTGTCTTTCATATGTACATAGACAAATGTGACTTAATAACGTATTTACCACTTCATCAGGTTTGACTTGTATGCTCCTCCAAGTCTTATATATAAATCTTGATTAATTATTTTTAAGCATGTATAATCTCATACATCTTTTGGGCCCCATCATTAAAACTGAGATTCATTCTCAATACTTAGTTCATTGATTCCTAAATTTTCAGCACAGTTCATCCTTAAACAATTACCTACAATATACAGTGCATTGGACAAGACTCTGGGTATTGGTTGCACAGGTTATGAGTATCAAAGGATTATAAGTTTCTTAAATTTTGGAAATGTGTCATGAAAAGGAGCTTGTAATCTAGTGAGGAGAAAGACACTTTACTAAAGAGAGTGTAAATCAATTTTGATAAGTATAGGAAAAGAAGTGTAAAATGTTTGAGAACATCTTAGTGACCAAGAGAAAAATGAAATATTTCACAATATAAGTGTCATTTCAGGTGAAATATGAAATGACAGGATAAGTATGATTTTACAAATGGAGAGCCAGTTTAAGGGTAGTAGTATTGGGGAACTGCATAAGTAAAGAAGTGTGTGGAAGTCAAAAAGAGCAAAGCCTAAATAAAATGGATGTTAAACTAAAGTGGCTAAAGCTTAAGAATCCATGATATCCCCTGAGTACAGGAGTGGTGCCTAATGAAGTAGGATGGGCCATTTTGATGGCTCCTTGATACTGATGAATGTACTTATGAACATTTTCTTTTGAAATTGAAACTTAGCTTAGTATTATATGTTGCCTAAGAGTTACCTCCTGAGGGCCTCCTTGTTAATCAATTGTGGCATTCGTCTAAGCAAACCTAGCATATAAATGTACTACCTTCCCCCCTTCTAGGATATGACTCCCAAGTATGAGCCTTTCTGGCACCAAGGGATTATTACCAAGGGCCAACTAGCAATGCATCTGGAAAAAGAACTTGAACAAATGGGAGAAAGGGTAAAGACAAATGAGTCTTTTTAGCTAAGCTATTTCAAAGTGAGCTAGGAGGTCATTCCAGAGGTTATGCTTGTGCATGTCTCAGCAGGATGTCATCGAATGCCAAAATAAATATTGCCTCTAATAATGGTGCTCCTGAGTGTTCTGGAGGCATCCAGACACTATAGGTAGGGCAGAAAACTCAGGAGTTTGGTTCCCTTCCATTGGGCCCAACTTGGGAATTTATGCTCCCCAGTGTGAGAGAGTTGAACTCAGTTGTGGTTTCCCTACATATGACTATTCTGTCCCTTCTATTTAAACCTATAGTTAGTACTATACTTGATAGAGGTATGTCCAAGAGACATAAATCTTTGGTCTATCCATGTGCCAGTTGGACCCTGAATCTCAGCAGAGTCATGACACCTTTTCTCCGGTTCATTGGACTTACTCAGTACAACAAACAAGGAGATGATGATGGACAATGCCCATCCCAAGGAAAAGAGAGAGTCTGCAACTGCAAGCAAAATAGTCCCATCCACCTTCCCCCATGGGATCTAAGCCCCCTCTCAATTAGAGGCAGGGTAAGCATCACCATCCCAGAATTCTCAAGATTGGGGAATGAACAATGGACTAAAGTAGACTTACTATTATTCTACTGTAAACTTATTGTTATTCTAGCCATGGAAGAACTTTTCTCTGATGTGGATGCAGTGGCCAATGGAGGTTCTGTGGGGAGAGAGAGGGAAAAATAGTTGTAATATGGGGACATTTTTAGAACATTAGAATTGTACTACATGATGTTGCAATGATGAATACGGACATTATATATCTTGTCATAACTTATAAAATTGTGCAAGACAGAGTGTAAACTACAATGTAAATTCTAATCCATGGTTAGTTGCAATGCTTCAATATGTGTTCATTTTTTGTAACAAATGTACGACCAATGAAGGATGCTGTTAATGTGGAAAAATGTGTGAGCTGTAGGGAGTGGGACATATGGGAATCCCCTATATTTTTTATGCAATATTTATGTAATCTAAAGTATTTTTAAATGTGTTAAAAAAAGAGTCCATGATATAAATAAAATATAAGGTTCTGTGTGGAATTAGATTTGAAATTATTCTAGTTGGTCTCTTGCATTTTTTTCCCCTAACCTGACATAACCACTAAACTGTTGTCTCAGTAAGGTCACAATCAAACTCTAAATGCCAACTCAAAAAGACAAGTCTTATCTTACTAACAAGCTATAGTGTTTGGTATTATTGAAAATTTTTGATATCACTGGTTTCACTGATAACACTCTTCTCCTATCTTTCTGAATGTGTGGTCTCTGTTGATAGGGGTTCTTTTCTCTCTTTGCCAATAATGATGCTTATGTACCTCCTTTACTCATTCTACAGTTTTCCATAGATTATCTCATCTACACATGTGTTTTCAACTGTCATCTATCTATGTGGCCAAAGTGGAGGGGGATTTCAAACTCTGAGTTTATACATTCATATTAGTAAAATCAATTGATGTAAGGTCAAAATGTATCCATTTACACTTACACATTAACTCACTATACCACTTCAATAAGATAAAACACTAGAATAGAAATTACAAAGTATATTAAATAAAAAATATATTATTATATATGCATAATTTATTTTACATATTTATGTTATGAAATAATGTTTGTCCTTACTAAAATAAGTATTAATTAAAAATAATGGTACTTTTATTCTAAAAAATAAATGTGTTCATAGACTTCTTATAATTTCTGAAATCTTAGTTTAGAATTATGTTACAGAATTCCAAGTAATTTGTAAATTTATAAACTAATATTTTATGTCTGACATACTTAAAATACAAACCTCACAGAAATTGATCTATCCAATTGGGGAAGAATGCCAGTTTTGAATAATCCCCAGAATAATAAATGATTCATCCATGGAATTAAGCTGTGTTTCAAGCAGTCTGTCATTTATCCATAAGAACTAGTAGGCCTATTTTATTAGGAATCTGGAAAAAGATATGCAATTTTAAAATAACATTTATGCAGAGCACAAAAAGAGAATCAGAACAAGCAAGGTCTTGCTGTCTGCAGCAGAGAATTATATACTATGCATAAAATAATCCAAGTATGGGTTATTATTCCTATTCACTAGGCCTCATGGAGTGCCACTGAGGCTTTAAAATATGATACTATTTTTTTAGACCATTAAGCTTACTTTGCAGCAAAGGATATATAGCAATGGTAATGACTGGCTCCCTGGTCCCATCATATTCCACATCATGTAGAAGCTGCTAAATTTAAAAAATTGACGGAATAGCCTTTAGATAATACAATCGTTTTATCTTCTTGAAGTGAATGACCTCTGATGAAGGTGCTGTATCCTCCATGATACAGAATATATAAAAAATCAATGAATATTTTATGGTACCAGGACATCAGTAGGCTGAATACATTGATACAGAAACTCCCCAATTGAATGATTTGAGGAACTTTTACTTTTTGTATCTATTTCACTGAGAAGTATGGATTTAAAGATCTTGGTTCACAGAAAGGAAATACTTTTTACCAGGGAACACAGTGAGAATCCATTACACTCAAGCTATAGCTGTCACCAATTCTTTTTGTATTCTTTGTGTTAAGACCTGTGGTCAGAAAAGGAGAAACAGGACTTGCAGGGGTAATTTAGCCTTATTCTTAAAAAGATATAGGGCTTCTATTCCACAGGGGGATAAGAAATTATATTTGGCACTCAGGGGATCCTTTTGCATCTTTCAGTATTCCCTAATTCAAATTTGAAAATAAATACACAAGTACACCAACCATGTCCTGAAAATAACATGGTAGCTAAGGTTTCAGACAACTCAGAGTTATGATTTCTGTGTCACCACACCATGGTAACAACCTAACTCTCAGAGGGATTTGAAAAATATGAAGCGAATCCCAAGGGCAGAAGATATATGTTAGTGTGGCCTTGAGATCAACTGCAGTCATGGTGGCTATAGGTTGTCACACCACCTTAGATTTTCAGGGAGTCTATGATTAATAATAACATTTTGGTTGGCTTAACAACACTAATTTGTTTTCTCATATTTCCAGGGACCAGAATTCCAAAATCAATGCATCATTAAAGCTGTAGACTCTTCCTCATTTCTGTACTTAATGAGCTAGTTTACCATAATCCTTGGGTTGACTTGTCTTATATTGCTGCTATTCTTTAAAATAGTAATCTCTCTTTCTTTGTGCATGTTCTTCAGGTTTCTACTGAATTCTGCCTCTTTTTTGTGACTTCCTTTTAAAAGGCCCCCAGTACTAAGAATTAAGGTCCACCATGACTTAGTTTGACAATACTTATATAGGATCTTAGAAAATCCTATTCACAAATGATTCAATACCTTATCTGATAGTACTTCTTCAAGGGGTCTTATTTACTGATAGGTTCACATCCACAGGGATGCAAAGATGAAAAATGACTTTTGTTGAGATGCATGATCCAATCTATCACTCCTACCAACAGTCATTGGGTAAGAATTTCCAGGAGAAGAAATGAATCAGAATCATAGAAATGCTGTTCTTAGAACTTATAATAATAAAAAAAAGCATCTATGAACAGTGCATGGTTGGATAGTAGTGGAATTTTGGTTCAGAGCCCAGATTCAAACTTATTTCCAAGCAGAATTTTCTGGCAGCTCACAGTACTAACTGAGTCCCTCACCTGAAATTCAGCTTGGTTGAAGTGAGCTGCCTCACCATGGTCACACACCTTCTTTGGTTGCACCCTGCATCCAATAACAGTCTTATGGGATATACAAATTCTCTTCCCCTTTGTCTTGAAGCATAGCAAACTAGATGTAAAAGCCTAGATTCTTATGGACACATAAGATTGACTGGCGTCTTTGTTGTAGCTAAACTGAAGTTCATTTCATCCTTCTGTCCAATCTTACCTCCCTTCAATTTCTGAATAAATATCAAGCATGGGAATATTCCCACAAAAAACTCCTGCATCTAAATCTCCACCTCAGAGTCTATTTCATGAGACACTCATTCTAGATAAACTGCTATGGAAGTAAAAGAAAATTAGAAGGTCTGAAGGCAAAATTCATTTCTCAAAGATGAGGAATCTATTAAAGAAAAGGAAAATCATTTTACTCAAAGATTTGACATGATCAAAGTGGTAACTTAGGGAACTATAATATATCCTCTCCCCAACCTAAAGAGAAACATCTATCATTGCTGATCCAGAGAAAATGGGATATTTCAAAATAAAGAGAAATTTCAGACTAAATCCCTACAAAACTCATAGAAGAAGAAAACAGAAAATATGTATAAAACATTTCACCTTGTGAAAATCTTCCAAGAAAAAAAAACTACAGATAGAGAAATTGCTAATATAATACCTCAATGCAAGCTTATCAACTTTAAGCTAACGTTTACTTTTATGAAACAAAATTTTATCAAAATTTCAAAACTCAGAACAGAAATAGATGAAAAAGAAACACATAAAATTAGCACTGGTTAAATGTATGAAAGAAATTGAGAGAAATACAAATTCATTTTGCATTAGATATTAAACTAAATTACAAAGTCCTCAAGGAAGAATATTTTCTACTCTAAATTTAAGGGACACAGAAGGGAGGAATGAAATTGGTCCAGAGAATGTAGATTAAACAAAGAAATTGTTAAGAGAATCAGAGAACATGATCAGTGTGAAATATCAACAAGGGTGATATACCACATGTAAAATTGGAATCCCAGGAGAAAATTAAATAACATTGTTTAAAATTATAATTCAAGAAAACTTGGGGGGAAAGTTCTTTCCCATGAAAAATTGTGGAAAATAACAGAAGACTTCATATTGTTGCAATATACGACATACTTGTAATAATTGGTCCAAAAAAGTTAACTCCAAGATTTAGACTAGTGAAACTATAATACTCTAAGACAAAGAAAAAATTATGTGCACCTCCACATAAAGAGACAATCTCACTTGCAAAGAAGAGAAATCAGGTTGGCATCTGACTTCTCAATAGCACATAAAATAAAGATAATTGTGGATTGCTTTTTTAAATGAATGTAAGGAAAATGTATTACCCAAGCATGAGGTATATAGTCAAGCTATATTTTCAATGAATCCATGTAGAAAGAATCATCAAAATAGAAAATAGTTATTACATTACCAAAGTAATAACGCTGTAGGCAAGACAATTGGTGGACAAAAATTTAAGGAGAAAGAGGATATTTTAAATAGTCTCAAAGTATTCACTTAAAATTTTTATTATTTACTGGGATATATTTAACATAATTCTCTATTTTTTTCAAAACTCTTCCATCCAAAAGGAAGAGTGCAATTCCCTGATCCTATGCCTTGAATGCAGCCTAAATTAGTGACTTGTTTATAATAAATGAAGCATGTAAAGAAATAATAGTTAACTTTACAAAAGAGAAAACTGGCAGATCCCTGTACCCTTATGTTCAATGTTAGCATCACCAGTAATAATTCATATTGATATCATGTACTCTTCAGAGATCAAATGAGATCAGGGATGTTCAGGGTGGTGTAGTTATAAACTGTTATCATGTTCTCTAAACATGATATAATGTAAATAATACTTAAACCTCTGTCATACTACCCAAAATTCATAACAGCAGTTTAATCCTGAGAAAATATCACACTAATCCAAATTGGGTGCCATTCTATAAGATATGTGATGAGTAGTTTCAAAAATATTAAAGTCATGAATTATGACTGAGAAATTGCCACAAATTGGCAGAAACTAGCTAGATATAGTAACTATATGCAAATTAGTTTCCTTGATTGGATCTTAGAAAAGATAAAGCTATTTGTGGAAAAACTGGTAAAATCCAATATAAAGCTTAGTTTGGTTAATAGTATTTCAGCATGGTTAACATCTTTGTTGCTTTTGAAAAAGATATTTATTAATAGGCTTTATTTTTAGAATAGTTCTAGTTTTGCAGAGAAATTGAGCAGTTAGTGCAGAGGTCCCATATTACCCTAACCCCACCACATACAGAGGATCCTTATTATTAACACCTTGCTTAATGATCCAATATAGATGCATTTTTATTAGCTAAAGCCTGCATTTAATACCACACTAACGCAATGAGTTAAAAACATGGTGATATATGGGAATTCTGAATCCAATACATGAATGTTCTGAAAATCCACATTTTACTAAATACAACAAGAACAACAGCAACAAAGGGAAGACCAAGAAACTGTCAAAGCCAAGAGGAAACTAAGGAAACATAAAAACAAAATGCAATGTATTAGTTCTGGGAAGATAGTGTTAGAATAGACAGGCAGGTCTTAGCTCTCTCACAAAAAACAACAGAGAAACGGATAAAATCTGCCCAACTGATTTTCTTTGGGCATCAGCAGCCCAGGACAGTGTTGCACAACACACACAAGGGCAAGGGACAGAGAGACAAAGAACCCAAAATGACAACTTGAGTTACTAAACCCCTATGGATGCCAAGAAGGGCACCCAATCCCACCCTCAATGACATGCATCACCTACCCTCAACACATGCAGCTTAGATAAAACCCATGGCTTACTGCAACCAACAGAAAGGAACAGATGTCTTCTTCCCTGGAAAAAAAGAGGGTGAGGCAAAAAAATATTGATTTCTTTTCTGTTAATTTGGTCATCAGGGGCCTCATTGAATCTTAGCTATGGCCAGACCAGAAACACAGGCCAGTGAAGGTTGAAAGAAACATCTCTGTGGAAATGTTCACTGACAACCACCAAATATTGGCTGGTTGGGAAACTGCAAGGAGAAAAATTTCTTTTTGTTCTCTCTTAACCTGAACATCTGGGAGACAATATCTGCCCCATTAGTGAGTCCTTGACTGATTTTGGTAAATTAAGCTGGGCAATTTTAAAGACTCAGAATAAGTTGAATGAAATATCAAAGAGCGATGAAAAAAATTAATAAAACACTAGGCAAGAGAGAGAAATTGAGCATCAGAGTAAATTTGTCAACACATTCAAATGCTTATACATCAGCAAAAAAATTAAAAATCATACTAGGAAACAGAAATAGATGGCCCAGCAAAGGAACAAACCAAATATCTTGATGAGATACAGGGTCACACAAATCTCTTGAATCAACTGAAAAGTTAAAGGAAAATGTGACTGAAGAGATAAAGGATATTAAGAAAACACTGATTGAGCATAAAGAAAAATTTGAAAGCATGCAAGGAAAAGTAAGAGACCTTATGGGAATGAAAGACAAGATGGATGAGATTAAAATTACATTAAAGTCATGTAACAGAAGATTTGAATTGTTCAAAGAAAGAATTAGTTATATCAACAACAGAACATCTGAACTTGAAAAAAAAAAGAAGATAAATGAGAAAAGAATGGAAAAAATCAAGTAGGGTCTCATGGAATTGAAAAACAATGCAAAAGGGGAAGAGAATGGAAAAGGGACTGGTAGAATATCTGAAGAAATAATGACTGAAAACTTCCCAAACTTTATGAATGACAGAGATATCAAAATCCAAGAAGGGCAACACACCCAAAACAGAATAAATCCTAAGAGACCTAGTCAAAGACATCTACTATTCAGAATAACAAATATCAGAGATAAAGAGAGGATTCTGCAAGCAGCAAGAGAAAAGGAAAACATCACATACAGGTGAACCTCAATAAGAATAAGTGCTGACCTTGGAACCAGCCATATAGCCCAGTGGATAACGGCACCGGTATACCACAGGGGAGGCCGCGGGTTCAGTTCCTGGGGACCTCTCCTAGCTGGCAGACCACCTTGAGAAGGGCAAGCTGCCATGGATGGGCAGAGCTGCCATGGGCAGGGCAAAAAAACAAGCTGCCATGGACAGGGCAAAGCCAACTCGGGCAGGGCAGGTCACCCGCGAATGGAGTACATCCAGCCACCCATGAACTGAAGCAAAGCCAG
>PVKH010029679.1:0-12617 GCA_004027955.1 Chaetophractus vellerosus | reverse complement strand
GGCGGCTCGCTCCATTCGAGGGTGGCTCCATTCTGTTTTCACGGGCGGCTCTGCTCCATGTTTTGCGGGCAGCAGTCCTCCATGTTTTTTGTGGGCTGCCTGGCTTCCAAGGTGGTTCACAGGTGACAGCTCCGCTTTTTTCATGGGTGACTTTGCCATGCCTGTGGGGGCTCTGCCCTGCCCGTGGTGGCTTTTTGCTTTGCCCATGGTTGCTCTGCCCCACCCATGGCAGCTTGCCTTTCTCAAGGCCATCTACCCACTTGGAGAGGTCCCCGGGAACTGAACCCGGGGCCTCCCATGTGGTACCCCAGCGTGCTCTTTATCCCTGAACTATCTAGCCGGGCCCAAGACAATAGTTTTTTTGACATGTAATTATAATAGTTATCTTATTTTGTATTAACTTATCTGATTTTTAGAGTTGTTGGAGAGGGCTTGAGTTGTGGAGAGATGAGGTTGTTGTAGGAAGAGCAAAGGGAGACTGAGAGAAGTTTCTGGAAAAGGAGTCTGAACCTTTGGAATTTCCTTCTTCTGTAGGTCTTGTGGCACTGCTCTTGCATGCTGCTGTGTGCTAACTGTTCTACTCTAGAGAGACCTCCAGAGGGGAGAGACTCAGGTCAAGGCAACTTTCAGTTTCTGTAATGGAAAATCACTCCAGTTCTCCAAAACGGGGCGCTGCAAGCCCTCCTCTATTTTCTAAAAGCGAAGGCTGCAGGAAGTATCTGCACACTCTCAGGCCCTGAATCAAGACTGTCCAGAACCAAGCTCCTAAGCTCAATGTCAGGGAGTCCTTTGACTGACCATTGACCCTTGGGATGTTGCACTGGTCCCAAGGGTCAGAGGGGAGGTTCATTTTGTGTTCTAGTTTGTCAAAATCCAGTATTCAGTTTGACCTCATTTCTATCTTGGCTAGGTTATGGGGGGCCACAGTCAATGGATATGGTCTGTTTTCCACCCTTGCTCATCATGAGGGTCCAGGAAAAGCTGGTTAGTGTTGTGATTACTGTAAAGAGCTCTGCACTTTAGGGCCATTCTGACTTCCCATTCTTTTGACCATTAATCTCAATTCCCTCCCTCCTACCCCTTTCCTTGGGTACTTCTGAAAACTGTTTCTGGTTACAGGAAGATTGCTCTCCTTCCTAAACCCCCATAAGGGGAAACTTGGCAAGCTGAGATGAGAATAAGGATGAGATGCAACTATGTCCTTAAGACTTCGGCATGAATCAAGTCTCTCCCACCATTCCACTGTATGAACAATTTGAGTGAGAAGCTTACTTTTCAGTGAATTGCCTCTCAATGTGATTATGTTTTCTCCCTTACTAACCATGAATAATAGTGTTGCAAATTCCTAACATTTACAGAATTATATGTCAGGCTGTATTCTATGTGTTCTACATAATTTAAACCATAATTTAGTCCTCACAACATTATTTGGATCTGGGTGGATACCCTATGCAGCATGTAATATTATTATGCCCATTTTATTGATTGAGAAACAGAGATGCAGGGGAAGTTAATTGATTTCCCCAAGGTCCCACAGCAAGGCTGTCTTGGAGCCCAGATTTAATCTGTGGTTTCTTAAACTCCCTCATTAGTCCTCTTTCAGTTTACCTCCATTCAATGTTAACTTCATTATCTATCCCAGTGAATTCTTATAATAATCACCGATAAACCATTCACTATGAAGAAAAGCTTGGAGAAGTGTCAAAAGATTGGTCTAGTTCAGATTGTACTGCCTACCTGAGTGAATTCTTCCTGGGAAAAAAGAGTAAAGGTGATGAGGCCACTGTGTCCTGATTCAAGCATGGGCAGGTGATATGGTGGGGACTGACAGATTCCCATGGTGGCTTTGGGAGAATGAGATGCAAATTTTGTTTAAAAAATATGACATAAAAGTAGTTCTTATTTTTTATGTGTGTATCTAGTAGGGAGACTGTCTAGATATATAGTCTGTGATGATTTCTGATATGCAGGAGAATTTATACAGAGTCAATACAGGTATTTTTAACTATATGGCAATGAGTGCATAATGTTTTTGTTTTCTTTCTCAATGCTGTTAATAAGTTTAAATTTCCTGTGATATACATGGCAGAAAAATTTAAATGAGCAACTGGACTTTTCTGTAATAAACACAATCAAATGAGTACTAATTTCTAGAAGCCTGAAAATTACAGGTCATAAATTTGAGTGATCTCTTAGACATACCTTAGTAAGATAGCATACATATGACAATAGCTTCCTTGGCCTTTTCTAGAAAACCTTTATCTGGAGCAGGAATTATGTGTACAAGAGAAAGAGCCAGTATTAATCTATACCTAAAGAAGAGCTTTGTTCATCCCTCATCCTAATTCTACATTGGCTGAAAATCCTTGGTCAAAGTTTTCTTGTGGCCAGCATACATAAGTACTTCCTAAATTAATCTTTATTACCTCATTAAAATGATATATACAAAAGGCTTGTATTTTGAATTGTTAAGTGCCAGCAATGCTTATTCAGTCTTGCATGTATTTCTCAACATTTACCATTTGATTTGTGGTTTTCATTTCTATTATTAACCTGTATAATTCCAAAATGTAACTCCTATAACTGATCCTCCTAACTGCATTACTCCTAAGAATTCTCTCATTTTTAATTTCTCATGAAATATAGAGGTGGAGGTGCTGACATCCAGGTTTTGTTCTGTCTTCCCCATTGCAGGCAGATAGGATGGGAGCATCTGAGAAATAAATATTTACCCAGAGACTATGCTGTGCTGGGCACCATACCTGGTGCTGGGGATATACTGAGGGGTAAGGGAGAAGGTTCTAAGCAAGGATTCAGAAGCATAAAAGAGTCTAGCATATATGAGTAAACTGCAAATAGTTATCTATTGCTGGAAATCATAGCATGAAACCTGGATAGATGGAAGATGATATTGGGGTGGTGTAGGAAGCACCACTGGTAATGAAGGGGAAATGTGAGCTTGGAAGCAAGTGAGTCCAGGAACCAGCTATGAAGCAGTGAGGGAGGGAGGGGTAAGATATGGATCTACAATATGTTAAAGAGGTTGAATTGTTAGCACTCTGTTATCTATTGGATGTGGGAATGAGGGTAAAGACAACATTAGGAGATCATCCTACTTTTCCTCTTGGATAAATGGGTAGACAAATGATCTGAGAGAGAAGAAAAGAAAGATGAGGAAACTATTTCAAAGATTGGAGGAGTTGGTGTGAAGTGGGGGAGGTGAACATAGAGTGGGGTGCCTAGGTCTGTTTTGGACCACCTGAATCAGGGATTCTGTGAAAAATCCATGTCTGTCTTGTGGATGTGTATGGAAGAAGACATTTCTGGAATCAATTCTTGTGGGGACATTGGATCAGAGTGAATTGGATCAGACGTCTGTTTGTTGCTGTACAGTCTGGTTTCACACATGGGTTTGTGCTTTTGAAGAGACTTGAAAAAGACCATTTATGCATAGTTCACAGAGTAGATGGCAGTTCATAGTGATGCTAATATCGGTGATCATGAGACATTCTGTCGATAGTCATCTATACCTTTTCAAACCTTCCAGAGGCTCCCTTGTGATCAATAGGTAGCTGATTTAATAGGAGAAGGAGATTTTCCAGGATATTTTCCCAGATATTCTGCTAGAGCTGATCCTCCCTCAGGACTCTCATACTGAAGTCACTATCCAGCTCAGTCCAGGGAAAATAGAACTTTTTTCCCCTGCCATTTATTGTCTTGGCATATGTCACATTCTTCATGATGAACTATTCCTGTGTGAAGATGATGAAAAAGTCATAATGGATGACCTGCATGTTCAGCAGATAGTTCTCCAGGGTTTTTGCATGGCAGCCCCTGTAGCAGGCAGGTCTCAACAGCATGTTTGGAAAATGGGAGGACGAGTAGGATGACCAGGTGTGCATGGTTCTCAGCACCCCCAGTAGGAGCTGAGTCTTCTTCCTCATTTACGATGCCCTGCAGCACATTAATGAAGGTTGATATGCCATTGCCAGAGTCCACCATCACAGCAATGTTTACAGGGGTGCAGAAATCTGTCCTCAGAGTCTCTCTGACCACAGAGACTACCCCTGGCTACATCCCATCTGCCCAGGCCTTCTCAGTGCTCAAGGCCTGTGCCTCAGCTGGAACCCACCAGTCTGAATGGTATGGCACAATAGGTGAAGGATGCAGATAACAGAGTGTCAGGGGACATTGGGGACTCTTTCATATTTGGGAGTAGTGGGGTGACCTTCAGAAAAGTAGGTAGAGTACAGGTTAGGATGGCCAAGCACATGCGAGTAATGTGAATTAGCATCCTTATCCCAGGCTTTTGAATCTACAGCCATGCCAACAGCAAAGACATTTCTATTTGAATCAATGCAAAGCTTTGGAAAACAGTCTGACAGTTCCTCAAATATTTAAACATTTATAATTTGACCCAGAAATTCCACTTCTAGGTAAATACTCAAGAAAAATACAAGTATATATCCACAGGAAAAAATGGGCAAAACCATGTTAAGGGTCAAAAAAAAAAAAAAAGAATATGGGATTTCATTTTATGGGACCCGAGTATGATCAAATCTTTTTATTTTTTGAATTTTCAAGTTGAAATAAAATTAATGAAAGATGGGGAGGGTGTTTATAAAAGGCAATTTGAAAACATAGTATATGTTTATGATTTCTACCATGCCATTTCACCTCTGTTCTAATATCATCTGAAAATTTTTCTCTAGTGTTTTCCTTTCTAAGGACTTAGCTCCCCAACTCAATTTGAAGTTTCTGGGGGCATTCAGAACATGCTTCTTTTATATTTTACAGAATGCCTAATACAGATCTGGAGACACAGTAAGCAGTTAGTACATGTTCTAAGGACCACCTGAACCGAGGTGAAATTTAACTGGATCAAATACAAAATCCTGCAGATAAAATTAGGAGATTTGGTTGGTAGAAAAAACTAACAGTTTTGGTCTGGACCTAACCTGAATTTAGGGAGAGACTCTTCTCAACATAGTCCCACAGACTATTTTACACATAGTGAATGCATACAAGTATTCACGGAACTTGGAGAACTATTCAAATCCTGTGCTCTCCTTCCAGGACCCCCTGCCTCTGAGTGCTGTCTCCTGACCTCAGACTCCCTCTGATTTTCATGAGAATTCCTTGTACCCTGCTCACCCTCTTCCTCTCTAGGTCAACTCTTGAAAACATCCTGGGTGATATTCTCATTCAGGAGACTCCCCTGGACTACTGAGATTCAGTGGGCATGGGGGACATGACAGCCTGTCTGTGTCAGATTTGGCCCTGTGTTCAGTGCATTGCTGTGTGTTCCAGGAAAAGGCAGGGTGTTGGGATAAAATCAGACATCCTAAGCTTGACCTGCAATACCACACGTTGGGTCACTGCCCATAGCACTGGGCAGCTGCTGAATCCAAAATTGCCCTAGACTCCCTATTCCATACAAACTGGCTTTTTCTGGTTTCTTGATGCCCTGTCCTAATCTCAGGTTGTTCCTTCCACCTGGAAGAGTCCTTCATGCCTCTTCTCCCTCCACTCCACTGCCATAGCCTTGGAAATTTGTTATGGTGGCAAGTGAAAACCAGTACTCTTTTCCCCTATTGTCTGTGTACCAGTCATACCACCAGGGTCCTCTCCTAGTGTCCAGGGGTCTCATACTGCACATTAAATAGACAACTCTCTCAAACTGGTGACTCGGACTGTAGGCATGTTCCACCTCTTGGCATTTACCATTGGTTTCTTTTGGGTGCTTCTGTAACTTGACTCCTCTGGACACACAATTTGAGAATGGCCAATGTCTCTGCCCCCTCCTAACTGGACTGTCTTGACACATCATATGGCAACACATTATCTACTTTTTGTCACATGTTGCCCAACATCTGGCTTCACACAGCCACATGGATATGGCCACTTGTTTTCTTTCTTGTTTTTAGCAACTTCCCCTGACTTTTGCAGCATCTTTTGAATGTATTGTTTCAATACATTATTTACAGTTCATGAAAGAAGTTTTTAAAAAAATTGTAATGTTAACTACAGTGCATTGTTTACAATAGGGCTTACTGTGTTGTACATTCCTGTTGTATATAGCTATTAAGATTCAAATTTCATTTCTTTCTGCACTTTACAAATGTTACTCCATTTTCTTCTTGTATTCAGTGTTACTGTGGAGAACCTGTTATCAATCTGATCCTTGTTCATTTTAAGTAATGTGTCCCTTAACTCTGGAAATTCTTGCAATTTTCTTTGTGTGATTAATACTTTTAAATTTCTCCCTAGTGGCTGCAAGGGTGGGTTTTTCCTATTGATACTGTTTGGCATATTATCAGCTCTTCTATTTGATTATTGAATCTAACTTATATTATGGAAAATTTTACCACAATTCTTTCATTACACAATTTTTCTTCCAGTTTTTTTTTTCTTTTTGATGTTTGTATGTTTTTTAATGGAATTTCTGCTCTGTCCTTCACGGTCCTTTGCTATTCTCTTATACTTTTTCCCTCTTCAGTCATTCATGCCACCCTTTGAGAATTACTTATTCTAATATTCTCACTAAGAAATCCTTAGCTATGTCCCTACTGCTGTTATTCTTTTCTTAGAATTATATTAGTTTCCATTTTAACTGGGTGGATCTATATTTATTTGCTATATCTCCAACCCTACTCACTTGGAGCCTGAAAAAGAAGGGTCCAGATGGTGTCTGCAGGGCTAGTACTGATTTTTATCACCTCCTCACCCCCGCAGGTCTTTTGTGTATATTGCATTTTTCTTCATTAGCACATGTGATCTGGTTTGTCACCTGTCTTCTCTGCCGGTTTCTAGTGTGAAGGGACAGGAATGCAAGGAAGGGGTGAGATCTTTCCACTGTGATAGAATTCAGCATACCCCCAGCTGCAGTTATGATTCTCACCATATATTCCAATCTCTCTCTGTCTCTGTCTATCTCTCTTCACATAAACAAGCCACTTCCCAACACAAAGTGCTAACCAGCTTTCAATCTTCTGTGGCATTTTTCCTGGCTTGTTTTTTTCAGTAAAGTCCTGGACTGATGGTATGTGGTCAATAATTACTTATTGTTTAGGTTGAGGATGACCAGAGTGATATGCCCTTGGAATTTTTCCCTACTGTGTGCAGTCCCAGGAAACATAAAGTATCCAAAGTACCTGATTGACTTTAGTTTCTTTCACTATTTTATCATAATTTTTAATTCTTCTATAGCTGCATTTATGTCCCACTTTTCATGGAGAGTAGTGTTTATTTTTTGCCTTTTTCCTTTGCTCCTTTATTGTCCTCACCAGAGGCTTGTCTATTTTGTGACTCTTTTCAAAGAAATGATTTTCAGCTTTATTCATCATATACACTGATTTTGTTTTGGTTTTGGTTAGTTTTTGCTATTCTAATCTCTATTCTACTTTATTGATGAATGTCAGTTTTCTCTCAAGGATATTACCTTGCAAGAATTGCTGATTGTTGACAGCCAGGGCAGGAGAATTTTGCCTTGGCAAACCCTGACATAACACTGCCAAACTTCTCAAGCATGAGTGTGTGGCTTCAGCAGAGCTCTGACATCTATGAACTTTATCACTAGAACACTCCCCATGCACCTGGGTGAATGGCTCTTTCATTAGAGAGAAGCTAAGTCCATACTTCTTATTTAGAATCACAGTGCAGATTAGCCTGAAAGGCTAGCATGGGGGTGTGTGAGTGCAGGTGGAAACAAAACATGATGGCAGTGAAGCAGAAGGAAGGTGTCTTGGTTTGGAGCTGGATGTACCCCAGAAAGCATGTTCTTAAGCCTGATCCATTCCTGTGGGTGTGAACCCATTGTAAAGTGGACATTTGGATGAAGATATTTCAGTTATGGCGTAGTCTACCTCAGTCAGGACTTATTCTGTTATTGGAGTCTTTATAAGCAGAATGAAATTCAGACACACAGAGAGAAAGCCACAGGAAGCAAGAAGTTGAACGTCAAAACAACTCAAAAGAGAAAGGAGAGAAGAGGAGACACTGCCATGTGCCTTGCCCTGTGACAAACTAAGGACCAAAGAGCACTGGCAGCCAGCCCTAGAGTGCCATTCTTTGGGAAGAAAGTATAACCTTAATGATGCCTCAATTTGGATTTTCTCTTATCCTCAAAACCGTGAGCTGATAAATTATCATTGTTTAAGACAACCCATTGTATAGTATTGACTTGAGCAGCCAAGGAAACTAAAACAGGATCCATAGGCTCAGTCTCAGGCTTGATGCCCTCTGGGAATTGGCTGTGGGACCATTTTCAAGGAATCTTTGTGGTGTCTTTCTCCTAAGTCATTTTACATGAGTTCTACTACAGTGTGTTAATGTGTGATTATCTGTGTCTGTCTCATAAGTAAGAGGCCAGTTGGAATTGTGACCATTACAGATAAGTAAAAGAATGGAGGTAAAAATGCTCTTCATAATATCCTTATATCCCATTCTGCCCCCCTCAGTCTGTACTCTATCTTAAAATTCTTTTTTTGATTTAACTAGTAATTTTATTGATATATATTAATAAAGCATAAATCCATTCAAAGCGTACAATCAATGGTATTTGTTATAATCCAATAGTTGTGCATTCATCACTTAAAACATTTTTAGAGCATTTTCATTATTCCAATAATAGTTATAATAATAAAAATAAAAATAAAAATAAAACAACCAAACAAACAGAACTCATCACTTCTCAATCTTTCTATACTTCCTCTTCATATATAACTGACATTCTCTTTTCTTCTGTCTAGTATATTTGTATTTATATTTTGTAAAACAATCTTATATATGCAATATCAGCCATATTCATATTTTACATAAGGATTCAGTATGTTATACAGTCCCAGGTTAAATTTTTTATGGTTTGTCCTAGTAATATACATGTCCTTAGACTTTCCTTTTCGATCACTGTCATATGCATGTAATAGCTCTGCTAGTCACAAACACCGTGACGACCTAACATCTTTTCCATTCATTTCCAAAGATTTACAAACAACCTTTTAACCAACTCAGCACAGATTAACCATCAGCTTTCCATTCTCTACCCTCATTCTATTTTCTGGTGACCTATATTCTAATTATTAATGCCATAAGTTTACATAATATATTTAGTTCATAATAGCATAATCATACAGTATTTGTCCTTTTGTTTCTGGCTTGCTTCACTCAGCATAATGGCCTCTAGGTTCATGCATGTTGTCATGTTTTGTGACTTCATCTTTTCTTACCACTACATAATATTTCATTGCATGTATACACCACAATTTATCCATTCATCAGTTGATGGGCACCTGGGTTGTTTCCAACTTTTGGCAAGAGTGACTAACACTGCTATGAACATTGGTGTGCAAATATCTATTCATGTCAATGCTCTCAGTTTTTCTGGGTATGTTATGCACTTAATCTTATTGAGGTTCCCTTGTATGTGATGTTTTGCTTTTCTCTTGCTGTTTTCAAATCCTCTTTTTATCTCTGATATTTATCATTCTGAATAGTAGGTGTCTTGTGGTAGGTCTATTTTGATTTATTCTGCTTGGGGTGTGTTGTCCTTCCTGAATATTGATATTTATGAATTTCATAAGAGTTGGGAATTTTTCAGTAATTATTCTTAAGTGTCTCTCCCAGGCATGTAGCTCTCTCTGTGCTTCATCCTTCATCCAATTCATTAGGTTCCAGAAATCAAGAGGCTGATTAATTAAGATCTCTGTGATGCCTATGAGTAATGAGCTTTCACCATTTGGACTTTGGTGAACTTCTGAGTTCTCTCTTGACATTTCTTGTCTTCCTCTGGAACTTTTACATCTATGTCATAATTGCTGTTGTGTGGCCACTAAAAACTCATCAACATTTCAACATACATCTTTGTGTTTGGGGTTCCTGGGACTAGGTTCATTCTGCCAATGTGACTGTCTGGAAAGTCTGTTCAAAGCATCCATGCATAATTTACACACAGTCAAAATCATCATGCTTGGAGGTAAGCATGGGGGCCTCTACTCTCTTCCTGAAGTAAGGATCTTTCTCCCTCCTTTCCCCCACCACTGGTTGGAGTCATGTATCAAGGACAGTGGAGAATGAAGTGGTAGGCCCAGTGTAACCAGAATATTCTGGGGCCGATCTTTGCCTGATGATAATTGTGTTTTCATTTATCATTAAAAGGCATATTCCTTCTCTTCTTAACTGTTAAATAATGGGGGATGTTTACTTTTTTTATGAACTCACAAGGGATGAAACCCATTTAATGATCTGTAGAGGAGGGACTAGGCCATTTGATAACAACAGAACAATTCCTTGGCAGCTGGTAGCCTTTGGTGCTTCTGTAGTGAGCTGGCCCCATGTGTCTTGGGTTCCTGTGGTTTACTGGGGCAGAGACCTAAAGTTCTTGAGTATTTCCATAAGATTCTATCTCCTTGAAACCTACATTAGGAAACTGGCTGAATGACCCACAGACCACACAGCAGGATCTGCAAGAAAGGGACCTCAGGAGTCCATACTACTTTGCCTCATTGCTTCCTCTTCATTGTTGCCTTCTTGAGTTTCCCTGGAGCCCTCATGGTAGTTTTACATATTTTATATAAATAATAATTATATATATATATATATATGAGAACTTGTGAACTTAAAAAAAATCATGAATAACATGCAGAATTCCCATACATCATTCCTCCACCAATATCTTACATGGTTGTGGAATTTTCTTATATATTATGAAAAACATCATCAAAATATTACTACTAACTATGGCCCATAGCTTACATTTGGCATACTTTTCTATACAGCTCCTTATTATTAACACCATGTATTGGTATTGTACATTTGCTATAGTTCATGGGAGAACACACTCATATTTTTATTGTTTACCACAGTCCATCATCCAACACATGGTTCACTGTGTTATACAGTCTCATAGCTTTTGTAATCCATCCAAATTATACACTTTGTGGCTCTAACTTTCATCTTAGAATTATGCAGGCATCGCCTCAGTAAATGTTTGAATATTTCCCATAGTCCAAAAGAAAAAAATTCCATAAATAACTCACAATTATTGATCCTTAGCATTGATATAGTACTTTCTTTGACATTGATATAAAATATTACAATATTGCTGTTAACTATAGTCAGTCAGTTACACCAATTGTAATATTTTGAAGCATTATCATATTCTTACCATCTTATAATAGTGATGTATGTTTGCACTAGTTTATAGAAGAACATTCTTGTATTTGCATTAACCAAAATCCTCATCTACCATTGGGTTCATTTTGGTATTAGGTCCCTGGATTATTTTCTGCTTTTCTTTCAACTGATATTTACATCTCTAGACTACCCCTTTGGCCAAAATCATATTTATTAACCAGCTGTGTTTGTTATACTCATTTTAATGTGTTATCTACAACTCTATTTCCACAGTTTTACAGTCAAGCTAATTAAAATTTTATATACATTAAGAATTAATACCCTTTCTCAGCCCTCAACCTATCTACTAGTACCCTATACTTTAGATTTTAACTCTATGTGCTTATTCTTTGTATTTAATTAATATTAGTGAAATCATACAATATTTGTCTTTTAGGTCTGGCTTATTTCACTCAGCATAATGTCTTCAAGGTTCTTCATGTTGTCATATGGGTTCCAATTTCATTTCAACTTACAGCAGCATAGTATTCCATTGTATGTATATAACACATTTTGTTCATCCATTCATCAGTTGATGGACACTTGGGTTGTTTCCATCTTTTGGCACTAGTGAATAATGCTGCTTTGAACATCTCTGTGCAAATGTCTGTTCACATCCCCGTCTTCAGTTCTTCAAGATATATTCCTAGTAACAAGATAGCTGGCTCATATGGCAGCTCAATAATCAGCTTGCTGAGGAACCATGAAATTGCCTTATATAGAGGCTGCACCATTTTACAGTGAAGGAGTGTTCCTATTTCTCCACATCTTTTCCTGCACTTATGGTTTCTTTTTAAAAGCAATATAACATCTTTATTACTGCATATAAAAATGGTCACAAGAAATGAAAAATATATTTGTAAAGACAAGAGATTTTATATAAAGAAACTATTAATAAAATACAAATTCTAAACATGCATAATTTTAATTATTGAAGTGTATCATGCATACATGAATGTACATAAATAATAAGTGTATAATAAAAGCTTTGAACCTTTAAAACAAAACAAGCATAACATACAGAACCCCCATACATCACCCCACCATCAAGACCTTGCATTGTTGTGGAACATTTGTTACAGATGATGAAAGAGCATTGTCAAAAACATTACTAATAACTATAGTCCATATCTTACATTTGGTGTATTTTCCCCAAACCCACCCTATTGTTTTTTTTTTCAATTTTTAATCCTTTTTCCTTTTAGGATACATTGATTACATAAATGTTACACAAAAATTTTAGGAGTACCCATATGCCACACCTCCCACACCTCCCACAACCTCCCGCATATACATCCATCATCAGTGTGGCACAACACCTGTAATAGATATACACATTTTGGGGCTTTGCCATCAAGCATGGACCACAGTTAAGATTGTAGACCACCCTCTCTCTCACACAGTTCTGCATGATACATGATGATATAAAATGGCCTATATCCTCC